>JAKZJZ010001745.1:0-24996 GCA_022702705.1 Papilionanthe hookeriana x Papilionanthe teres
TGGTGATCTATGTGCGGGGGTATGCGGTCACCTCGCTTGTAAATGTTAATGATGCAACTATTGGGTATGCAATTTGCTGGCAGTACCCTCCATGTTATCAATCTCTTTACCATTCTCTTGATGACTAATGGCATTGGATCCACTTGGCCATGACGGAGTATCCCTGGTGGGTTTCCCTTTCTGTCTTCTGCGAAATTGTAGCAGCATCCACATTGTATTGTAATTCTACCTTTCCCTGGCATCCATCTCCGGGGTTCTGAGTAGGTGTTTTCTCTTAGGTGGCCCGCTCGGCCCATTCTTTTCAAATCCCGGATGCAATCTACAATTTGTTGTTGTTCATATTCTGAGAATACGTTTGTATGTAGCTCGAGGCCTTCTAGTATATTGATCCTTCTACCTCTTATTCTCTCGAAGTATTCAAAAGTTTTCTTTTCGACATTCTCCATTCTTTCTAACTCGTACTCTGGAATAATTTGCAAATGGCGGGGCCTGGTGACATATTGTGGGATATACGGCTCAATCCCTTCACGTTCTCTTGCATACCTCGGCTCCTCGGGGATGATGTCCGTCGGGACATCCTTCGGGGTTGCTTCTGCAACAAGGTTATGCATTACTGGTGGTTCTATCTGGTGGCATGGTAGCCTTCTTTCTTCTGATCTTCGTGAGATTTCCCTGGTCCCTTCTGTTATACTAGGAGCTGGCCTCCTTTCTTCTGGTACCTGGTGAATTGGCATCCTTGAAGTGTATGTGCGCGTAGCATAGCTGCCTCGTCGCGGCTGGTCCGCGGCTAATTTGGTTAACATCTTACGGATACGGCGATTCTTATTTCTTCGTTGCGTTGCTGTGAGAGTAGCTCTTCGAACTTCCCGAATCTCGGTGGGCGCGGCGGCGACAAGCTCGCCCTCTGCCGTAGCGACTACGGACTTGAATTTCTTGTCTTCTTCGGTGTTTGTTTTTCTTTTCTTGCTGCTTGGATTGGTGGCTTGGGCCACCCACTTTCATCACTTGTCCGCCGGGCAGTTCCTCTCGGTCAACTGGGATCCAGTCACTTTCCTCGTACTGTAGGCCTGCTGGTGCGAAGTCCGAGTCAATCTCGATTATCGCTCCATCTTTCACCCTCTTCTCATCGAGTGCAAGGCTTACGCCATTTCTAAAGTTCAGGACCAACCGCCCGTTCGACATTTCCCTGCGAAAAGACAAGGAAAAGGATCAGGGGATGTACTAAGAACAAGAACATTAAGAAAATGTTTATTAAAGACATTTTTTATATATATATATATATTTTTTATTTAACAGGAATGAAATGGGATAAGATCAGGAAAAAGATCTTGATATGGAAGAGAAAACAAGGAAAACTTTATTATCATGATTTTATTTATTTTAGCACATTTTTTATTTTTGGGTGTTGACCTCATTTTTGATGAGGTCTTCTCTTCTTCTCTTTAGTACTTAGGATCTAGCCTTAGGCTTTTCCTTTGACTATCTTAGAGGACTAGAATTGGGACCCACCTTTTAGAAATTCAAACCACTTCTTAACTCCCTGCAAACTCCATAAACTTGATTGTAGACCCCTAATCACCTAGAAGGTTGAAATCAAATGTGGAAGTTTAAAGGATGAGTTCCTATAGGACTCTTTGGCCTTAGGACTGCCCTGGGTGGCCTGGTCTGGTGAAGGGGCTGACTTACACACACACTACACCTATACACTACACTTTCACACACCTATACTTAACTTGGCCTCCTGACTCATGTGGGTGATTCACATGGATGGTCCTTAACCCCTAAGCCCTTGGCTAAGAGGGTTAGGAACAACATAGTGAATGCCTCAAATGGGTCCCTTCATGGCTCATGTGGGCTTGATGTGGCTTCATGGCCCAACCAAAATGATTTCATTCCACTCAAATTTACCCAATCTTCAATTTTCCAAATTTTCGATTTTTGACCCCCGGGACCCTACACCCGCTAACTTTACCCAAAACCCTTAAAATTTCTCAAATTTCTCAAAAATTTCCAAATAACCCAAAATTCCCCAAAATCAATCCCAAACATTTCCACATCACTCAAATTGATCATCCATACCCAAAAATATCAAAAATTCCAAGAAAACCTCCCAATACCCTCCAAATACCCAAAATACCCCTCTTGACCCAAAAATCCAAAAATTCAGAAAATTCCCAAAAAATTCCAAAAAATCCCAAATATTTCCAATTTCATTTTGTCCAACTACACCATGGGAAAATTTGGTCAATTTACCCTACTTTTGTCAAAACCCCCAATTTGACCCATTTTAACCCAAAGTGAACCCAATATCAAACCAAACCTATCCAATTGACCCAAACTCTGGTCCAATTCAATTCTAAACTTCAATTCAACATTCCCAACACCAATCTAGACCAAATCCAAGTCCAATTTGATTGACATTTGGATCCAATTTCACTTTTGGCCTTAAAGCCCAATTTGGACCCATGACCCAAACCTAACCCAAACTCACCCAATTCAACTCCAATTAACCCCAAACCTTTTCTAAATCTTCCTTAGCATCCCCACAAGCAAAACACTAACATTATTTGCCCAAAATTTAGACCCAAACCCCAATCAAATTCAACCCAAAGCTAAAAGGCCCAATTTTGACCTAAACCCAAACCTAACCCAAATGGGCCAAAACCCCAAAATCAAAGCCCAACCAAAGGTAAAACCTCTTTGAAACACTCCCATAAACATTTCTCAACATTGATTTTACATCAATTTCAACCCTAGCCCAACATTGGCCCAACTTGGCCCACTTGGACCTATATTGGCCCATTCACCAAAAGAGCCCAAATTCAACCCAATTCAAACCCAAATCACTCCCAATTTGCTTCAAGTCACTCATGATACATCCATGACCTAAACCCAACAATTATTTGGCCCAACCTCTTTACAAAATTTCATCCCAAAATCCATTTTAAAATCCAAAAGCCCACTTTCCTAAACCATCTTAAAAGCCCATCTAAAACCATTTCAAAAGGCCCAAAATCTACCCTAAAGCCCACATGACATCTCCATTTGCCATCCACTTAATTAAAGACATTACCTAAGTCCTAAATTCATCATCAAATAATTCCAAATCAAGCCTCATGCCAAATCACCCCTTAAATACCAAAATTTTCCTTAAATCCATTTCCATGAAATTGACTTCACTTTTCCCAAGCCAAAGGTGAGCCATGAAGCCATGCATGAGCCACATGGGAGCCATGAGAGCCATGGAATCTACTTTCCACCTCACCATACCCAAGATGGCAAGAGGAGGAGGCCCTTTCCATATTCTCTTAAGAGTGATTAACCACTTCCATGACTCCACTAAACCATGCTTAGACTTAATTGTACTTGGATTGTGACTTGACCCCACTAATCAAGCTGATCCAAGTAACTTTCCTTCAGCCCAAATTGACCTTGGAGGGTGAACCTAACCCAAAACCAAGGGTTGACCCATTTAGACCCAAAACTAGCCCTTTCTCATTCCATTTTGATTCAAACCCTTTACACATGTCCATGGCCAATTGACTGCACAAACCTCTAGTCCTGACCCACCTGGACCTGAGGGTGACCCATGCCTGCCGGCTAGCCTCCTGGGTCGCCGGAAAACACCATGGCCGAGAGCTCACATGTGAACCCAACTTGGAATTCTCACCTGCTGAGCTGCCCCATCCTCAGTGGCCATTGGAGCTATTCTTCTCTTGCCAAGAGTGCCAAGAGCAGCTGATCCCAAGCCCTAACTCCCCCTGGGAGGCCCTCCACCCTCTCCTATTTAAACACCACCCCTCACGGCCATGAGAGGAGAGTTGCACAAACCTTGCCGAAACTGCTGCCAAAATTGTTCCAAACTCTTCTCCACCCTCGGAGCGAGTTGATCCCCAGGTGTCAATTTGCCCTCAATCCCCATCGACAAAATCCAATTTCTCAGCTGAAATTCCACCCAAAACCAGGACACTTCTCCACGAGTGAGCCAATCCCCAAATTGATTGGTTCTACACCTTCACCGGACCGAGGGAAGGTGTCCACCGAGCAAAAGCCCCATCTCCGGAGCCACCCGGTTGCTCCGGCCTCCAAGCTTTGTGATCGGGCTTGGTCGAAATCCCACCTAGACAATTCACCGGACCAGGAGGCTTCATCTGGAGCTTGCTGGGATCCAATCGAAGGTGCAACAACCCTCAGATCGAAGCCACACTTCTACGAGCAAAGGTATGAGCTAATTCTTCATCCCGAGCTTCTAGAGATTCTCCATTTCAAATGCTTTAATTTCAATGCATGATCACCGTATAGATGTGTTCGTCTCTTCAAGACGAATCCATAGAGCATAAGAACATAAAAATCCATTGAGTATCGAGTGAGATATTAGGGATTTAGTGTGGACGGCTCTCGGGTGAGGACACTTGGGGAAGATGAACGGATGCCGTCCATTCAATACACGCGCGGACGGACGGCCCAGATGGCGTCGGATCAGAAGACGGAACGATACAGCGGGCCCCCGGGCTGCTGACTCAGATGGCGGCGTCGAATGGGAGCGCGACACGCGGCGTTTCGGAGCTGCCGAGGTTGACGCGGCGCCGCGTGGATAAATAGAAAATTAGGGGTATTTTCTATTTATTTAATTCCCTAAACTTCAAAAATTCATAACTTTGTGTAGAAAAATCAGAAAAATAAAATAAAAATACCTTCTTGCTGGGTGAACAGAGGAGAATAATGTGGAAAATAAATCATTTAATTTCATCAAGAATTTTATTTTTAATAATTTATTTACTCTCTGCATATTTTTAATTCTCCATGCATGTATACAATTCACCATGGCATGAGACCATAGGGCTTTTGAAGCCTCCGAATTTGGGAACATTCCCGAATTTTCCAAAGTCGGAGGCCATCCCTATGAAGAGTTATTGATTTTTCAAATTCATGTTATTGTTTTGAGTATTTTAATTCCAGTAAATAGCATGTTGTGAAATAAATTCTAGGAAAATTTGGTGATGTTCCTTATGACCAGAGCACCCTAGGAAAAATAGGTTTTGAGTTAGTTCATTTAAAACAACCCTAATTGGCTTAAACACCCAAAATGGATCTCTAATTAATTAGAGCTAACCATACATCAAATTGACTTGAAATTAATTCTCCACTGACCTTTAGGATAAGAGGAACCCACCATAAAAATTTGAGGTCAATTGGACTTGGTTAGCCCTACTAATTGGGTTGATTAAGTCATTTAGTCATTTTAAACTTTGAAAATTCATAACTTTCAAAATATCTTTCAAAAATTCACCAAATTGGTTTTGGAGCCGCTCTGATATCAGGGGAATTTAAGAAAATTAAAATTTCAATTTTCTAAAAAAGTTGATTTTTAATATTATTTTAATATTTTAATAATTAAAAAATAATAAAAATCACAAAAATAATAAAATTCACCAAAATGTCACATTTTGAATTTTAATCACTTAGGAACAAACCCCATATTTTTCTTAGGTCTATTTTATGAGATATTAAATTTTAAAGCCCTAGGGTAATTTTAAAATTAAAAAAAATGTATTTTCTAGTATTTTCACTAAAATAATTATAATAAATCATAAAAAAATCAGAAAATTGCTAAATTTGATTCTCTGATTTCCTTGATATCAGAGAGATTTTTGGAAAATATAAAATTCATTTTTCAACATTTATTTTATTTTTAAATTAATTAACACTCCAAAACTTAAAATAATTATAATAAAAATAATATAATTCAAAAAAATCACCAAAATTGGTCCAAGTGGTCCTCTAGTCATTAGGAATGTCCCCTAATTTTCTTAAGGACAGAAACTTTCCCTTGGTCATGTTATTAAATTTTCCTTGGAAATCTCTATTTTCTACCAAAAATAATTATATAAATAAATTAAATACAGAAAAATCACATTTTCTCCTCTCATGTCTTTATTGACATATGAGTGAAGTCACATAAAAATTTCAAGTTCATTTGAGTTCAATTTAGTGAGTTATGAAATTATTAAGCTTAAAGGGTAAAGTGGTAATTAAAATTTTTAATCCTTAATTAAAACTTTAGGTTTAATAAAAAAATTAACATGTAAAATATTTGATCTTAATCTGATTTGGATGATTGAAATTTAAATAATTAAAGGGTAGAAACCCATTGAGTAATTTAAAATAATTAAACCTTAATTAAATAATTGATTAAATTTGGAAGAATAATAAAATTGGAATTATTAAAATAGGGATATTATTAGGAAGAGATTTATTCTTTAATTTAAAAATCCCTAAATTAATTAACTCATTAATATTCAATTCTTAATTAAAATGATAACTCAAATTCAAAACATTAAAAGACTTAATCATTAAACTAAAATTAAATTGTTAAACTCTTTTAAAATTTCAATTAAAATTAAAAAATAAAATTAAATTAAAAATTAAATTGAATTAATTAAATTAAATGAATTAAATTAAATTAAATTAAATTGAAATTAAAAGTTGAATTAAATTAAATTAAATTAAATTAAATTAAATAAACAAATTAAATTAAATTAAATGAATTAAATTAAATTAAATTAAATAAATAAAACCAAATTAAATTAAGTTAAACCAAATTAAAATAAATTAAATTAAATTAAATTAAATTAAATTAAAATAAATTAAATTAAATTAAATCAAATTAAATTAAAATAAATTAAATCAAATTAATTTAATGTAACATCAAATCAAACTAAATTGAATTAAATTGAATTAAAATTAAATTAAAACTCAAATAAATTAAATTAAATTAAATTAAGTTGAATTAAATATAACATCACCAAAGACATAAAGAATTCAAAATAAATCTAAAATAACTTGAACACTATTCCAAATTTAAACCCATTAATGGAAATTAAACTAAATCACAAACCTTTTGAATACCAATTTACCCTCAAAAGCTTTAGTTATCATAACTCCTAAACAGGATATTAAATGAAATGTTACTTCACTTATAGGACATTCAAATGTCCTAGTTCACTGAGCAAGTTAACAAAACTTGAATCCACGGACGATTAATTCATTCATATAATTAAATTCATTTGGACTTAAAACAATTCTAGCAATATTGAAAAGATGTTTAAGATTCTTCTTAAGCACTTTCTCAATATGATAGGATGTTTATAAGAACAATTGAACTCAATTGTTCTTTGATGAAGAAAATCGTCTTCAAACACAAGGAACCTAGACGTCATAGAAAATGACTAGCTATAGAATTAGGAATTTGGTAGAAAACCATAACCCTTACCTTAGTTCTACCTAGGAACTTGCTTAAATATTCTAATTGTGTTTTAAGTGCAGCTTGGGATGACGGGAAGACCCTCCAGGTACATTTTTATTTTATTGCAATTTACTTTCTTGCAATTTACATTATTGCAATTTATTTAACTGCATTGCACTTACTTTTCTTGCATGATAAACAACTGTTGCATGAAAACCCACACCTTTAGGATAGCCCCTAAAACTGAAACCAAAACTAAGTTAAAAGTCATTGCAAGATAAAATTCACCGCCACAATATTTCAAAATATAAAACAACTCAAAATTTAATCACAAACAGAACACAAAACTACAATTACAATTAAATTAAAACATCCTGTTGGATGATCGGGAATACCTCGGATGATGTAACCTACGTGTTGCTAACGGGATTTCCCACGGTCTAAATGAAAGTGTGGAACTCATTCGGTTGAGTTTAGCAAATTCATCCGGACTAAGTGAATCTGATAAAAATAATGATGCCGGAAGGATGGAACCGTGGGATCTTAACCGGTGTCGTTATAATCAACTTTAAGATTTGTTTTAATTAAAATATTGAAAACAATTGGAAATTATGATTTTCTCTAAACCAAAACACTTTTCTCATCCCCTGATTTATGACTTCTAGAATTGAACCTCTGCAACAACAAGGAGCTTGGAGCATGGTGGGCAGCACGGCCATCGTCGTCAGCAAAACTTGAATCCACATCAGCAAAACTTTCCTAGAATTAAATAACAAAGCCATAGGACTTCGAGGTAGTTTGCCTAGTGCAACATAAATCCTCAACTCTTCGTTAGGCACTTGCATTGCAAATTAAGCCCTAACCGGTCTTAGGATTCCGAGGTAGTCGTCCGGTACGACAATAAACCCTCACATCTTCGAGGCTATTTGTTTGATTTTATCATACAAATATAAGCCCTAATTAATTAAAATTAGCGAGATCAAAACATTAAATAAATATTAGGACTTTCCTAAACTCAAGCCAAACAATAGGATAGTCGGGAAATTACCGAAGTTCATTTCGAATCCGTGATTTCTCCTACTTTTCTTCCTTTGGATTCCCAAAACAAAATATTCCAAATTTGATCCATTCCCTATTGAAATTCCAAAATTCAATCCTTTGAAAACTTAAACTTTGAAATTCTTGAGAGCAGAATTATTGATTATTATCGAGAGTTTTCTTAGGTGATTCCGTCACTTAAGATGTAATTAACTATAGGGGCTTGCCCTTATAGGAATTTTAAAGAACCCGAGTAATATAAACCCTATTTAATGCTTTCATATTAAGCAGGGGAATTTGTCGGCTTATAAAATTGGTTCGCAGACCAAACGGATGTCACAAATCTTCTAGTTTATTTAATCGAGCCCCACCGTCAAGCAGTGTCTCTATCCTTAGGGATAGCTACACGGTTTGTGGTGCGGTGCTCATTTATATAAACTATTTGGGATGTGAGATCGGTTTAATCTCATATCTTAAAACCTTCAAATTTAAAATTATTTTCAAAATCAAATACTACTTTTCAAAATTATTTATTTAAATTAAATTAAAAATTCACCAACAACTTCTGTTAGGCGAACCCCTTTTCAAAATAAAACACACGACCTAAAAATATGCCGACAACTTACGGCGACTCCGTCGAGGACAATTCCTCTCTCCATTATAATCAGATAATTCTGCTTTCAAAAATCGGTAGTGTATCCATGTTCCTAATGGGTCAAACTACCCTTCTTTCCGTTGGAATACTATGTTCATTTCTACCTTGGACAAGTATAGCCAACATTCTCTCGGATTTAGGAGCCACTGTTTAGACACCCCTAAACGGAGAGGTTCCGAGATCCTTTTACCTCATTTTTGAGGTGGGGTGGACCCCGATAGGTGTTAGTTTAGGAGTGATCCTTTGAGACGAGAAGTCTTGCATAAGACTTTCTTTTCCTTTCCAACTCTGAATCGGATTCCTTACCTTCTCTACACCTTTGAACACTCCGTTCTAAATAAACGAACCCTCTAATAAATGATTCTTTTAACAAATGATTCCTTCTTATAAATACATGAACAAGAATGTGTTCGGACTCTTTTCAATTCCTTTCTTTTCGTCCTAAAGAAAAGAAGCATAACTTGGGATCGACAACCGGAATCTCCCTGCAGAAATGGAAGCCCCAAAGCTGATTTTCTCCTTCACCAACGGACTGGACTTCGCTGTCTATAAGGATGAGCTGCCCGACAATGGGATCATCCGATTCAGACAAGGATTTGAAAACACGAATGTCAAGATCACCGACGTCTCCCTCTTTGCACTCGACAAACAAGGTATCCGGCTGAGAAGCCGCTGCTCGAGTTCGACCTTAGGTCGACCCAAGAGTTTCCTCCCCGCAAAGGATCCCGACCGAGAGAAGTACTACTGTCCGCGGGGAGGATCGTTCTTCTACCCCCATCTGGTCTAGTTGTTTCTGCACCCACCCCGACTTCTCGCCAAATTAAAGGGAAAAAAATCCGGAGTATGGTAAACTCTGTTACCGTGGAGGGTACGAGATCTTCTCGTAAGACCTTCGTTTTCGAAATCGGGTCCGATTCAAAGATTCCATCACCGACGAGGACCCAAAGAAGAAACGAAGTAGAAGGATCGCTAGAGAAGCCAGAGCTGCTGAAATTGCTTTCCTGGAGGAAATCCCAGAACTGCCTGAATATACACCGCTGCCAGAATATACACCGCTGCCGGAATATACACCGCTGCCAGAATATACACCGCTGCCTGAATACATACCACTTTTGGGAGGAAGTAGGTTCCATCCCCTCTCCGCCGCAGAGGACGAGGAAAATGTTCGCAAGATTGCTGCCGCATTGCCTCAGCCCGCATACTACAACGATAGCCGCAAGAAAAGGACTAGAACTACGCCGTTTGCTAGACAGCAAACTTTGGTAGAAAAGTTAGCAAAGAAAGAAAATTGCCCCGTATCGGAGATTCTACGAAGGATAGGGCGGGTGCCAGTCAAATCCCGTCTTGGGCCCCGAGTAGAACCCGCCATCATGACAGAAAGGTCAAGTAAAAGAATGAAGGCTAGTCCGCCTGTCGTCGTCTCAGGATTACAGATTAGGGAGGATACCACCTTCCAGCATTTGGCTGACAGACCATCTGGTCCTAGACCTTCTGCTGCTAGAAGGATGGTATGGCGTCCCACTACTGGGGCGATTGAGATTGAAACAACAGCCCAAGAAAGAAAGTCTCGCCAGGAGACTTGAATCTGAAGAAAGTGCTACTGCGATAAAGGGGATCCGGCAGCTATCGCATGACAACCACGAAGACACATAGAAAGCCCCGCTAGAAGATGCCATGGAAAAGTTGAGAACCGATATCCGACGATTGGCAAAAGAAAGAGAAGAAAAGTTCAGAGATGAGATTGATTCATCGGATTTCATGGACGACGAATATGCAGAAATCAACATGGTCGAAACACGAGCTTCATCAGCTTCGCAAGGTGCTCCTGCAGCCGCAGAAAGAGAAGAGCCAGAACTGATGAGAAGGCAGCTTCAAGAGAAAGACGACACGATCGCCCAAATGGCGAAAAGGATGGAAGAGATGGCTATATCCTTAGCCACTCTCCAGAGTCAAGTGCAACCGCAAAGGGAGACACCCCCAGAGGTCATTCACATTGTAGACGGAGGAAAGGAGATTACATCCGTCAATGGGGATGATCAGCGAAAAGGATACAACACAAAGTATGATCCCCGAAAAGGATATCAAGAACTTGGTGGAACAGCGAGTGCGAGAAGCCTTAGCACAATCGAAGAGCGGGACATCCATTCGGATGGGTAGACTTTACCTGCAAGAATTCGACGCCGTCCAATACCCGAAAGGCTTCGTACCACCTCTCGTTCAAGACCTTCGACGGAGCCAGGAACCCCGACGGCATGTTGCACACTTTCGTGCCGGTTGTTGCAATGCGGTGGGAGCGATGCATTACTCTTCCGACGGTTCGTCGGCAGCCTGTCGAGAATCGCCTTCGACCGGTATGCGAATTACCAAATGGTTCGGTGAAGACGTTCTCGAGCTAGAGAACCTCTTCATCGAGCGATTCGCCGGAGCTCAGCACCACATCACTATAGGTGATTTAGTGGTAGAGAAACAAAGGCCGAACGAAACTTTGGTAGATTACATACTTCGATGGAGGAACTTAAGCATGAAATGTGAACCACAACTGTAAGAACAACATGCAGTCGGCATTTTACTTAAAAGCATTCACGGCCCGATAGCACTTCTCCTCAAAGGATTCACTATTAAGACTTTCGAGATGTTGTTAAGCAAGGCCGGAAGCTTGCAAGAAGAGGCGAAGCAATTAAGTTTCGCCGACAAGACGGACAAGCAAAAGCCTATGAAGACTTTTGAAAAGAAATGCGGGATCGTTGCAGCAGTTGACAAAGGCAAGCAACCGATGCAAATACCACCAGAACGGCCGCAGCAACCACAACAGAATTACCAGCAACCCCGGCCCAGCTATCAATCATCTCCACAGTATGAACAACCGCCTCGTCCGCAACGTACATTAAGGGAGCTTCTGAGCAGAGAATATCCGTTCAAGAATGAAGCAGTGCCGAAAATGTTTCGTAGTTTGATGAAGACTCCAGATTTCCAGCTGCCAGAGCCTAAAAGACCAGAGGAAGTCAACAAGAAAGGTGATCCCAACTTTTGCCCCTACCACCGGATGCTTGGGCACAAGATAGAAGATTGCATTACCTTCAAAAGTTGGCTCAACGACAACCTTCGGAAAGGGAATATAACGATCCCGAAGGAGTACATGAAGGAACCCCAGAAAGGAGGTTCCGTCAATGTTATCTCAACTGATCCCATCGTTCCGATAAATTCCTATACGACTGACGATGGATGGACTACCGCTTGGACGAGGTCTTCAAAAAAGATTTTAGACAGCATCCAAACCGCCTCGGTGCGAGCCTCAATTCAGAGTTTGAGACCTGTTAAGCCGTGTACTATCACTTGCGATAGAAGAACCACCTCAACAGGAGACGATTGAAGAGAAGAAGAAAATTGACGAAGAAGAGAGGACCGAGACTCCTAAGGCTAGACTAGGGGCCGCTTATCCTAGGATAGTTGTTTCCGATTCGAGGAGAAATCCCTCGAACCTCCGATTTTGTATGATTATCCGCTCACTTCGGTGGGATCATATAATGATAAGGGTGATGGCGTTGGCTATGTTTTGATCGTTTCTAACGATTACGTAACTAGCGACAATCCGGATATCGATTTTGACATCAACGACAATTCTCAAATCATACACGATCTCGACGAGCAAAATAACGAAGAAGGCAGACTATCGAGGAGGCTACGAGAGTTCAACAAGCAACGGATCTATCCGCGAGTTTCGAGGAGCTCCAAGTCACGATAGAGTTAGAACCTTCGGATTCCGAGGATAATCCGGAAGAGCCTGTCATTCCGATTCGGGAGGAGACACCGACAAGCTCAACACTAGATTCGAAGAAATTACGAAGTCAACTTAAGAAGTGGAAGAGTTCTACCTCCGAGAATGGGTCCAAAAGACAAAGGAAAGCAGGTGGTTGTTCAAGAAGAACCAACCCCAACAGAAGAAATACCCATTCGAGAAGAAGCCGAGACACATGAAAATAAAGTGGACTACAACGTGCTAGCCCATCTTAGGAAACTACCGGCCAAACTGAGCATTTACGATGCTCTCATCTTATCAAAGGAGATAAGAGAAGCTCTGATCAAAGCCTTACTTGATCCAGAAATTTGCTTGGCTCAAATGGCCGGAGATTCCTTAGATGAGGTTTGCTCGTTAAAGGAACAGCGAGGTGTTACCTTCACGGACAATGACTTACTACTCGGGACAGCAGATCACAACCGACCGTTGTACATTTCAGTTACAATTGGGAAGTTTACGCTCTCCAGAGTATTGGTGGATCCAGGAGCATCAATAAATATAATGAGTCTTCGGACACTAGCATACTTGGAAATTGATGCTCGTGAGCTCGAGGCCGACAAAATGCTATTAAGAGGATTCAACCAGAAAGGAGAAAGAGCCCTCGGATCAATAACACTACTAATGAAGACCGGTGACTTAGCAAAGACAACCGCAAAATTTCACATAATTGATTCAGAAACGTCGTTCAACGCTTTACTGGGCCGACCATGGATACATGAAAACAGGATGGTACCATCATCTCTACATCAGTGCATCAAATACTATGATGGAGGGGAACAGTGCATCAAAGGTGACTTACAACCATTCTCCGTACATGAGATTGGAATCCTTGAAGACGCGGCTTATTATGCACCGCCAAAGAAAACAATCTTCTCTAGAGATACCGTAACAAATGAAGCAAAGAAAGTTCGGGACAACGAAGAACCCGAAGTTCTAGTCCAACGACCACTCACCACTCCCTTCCGGCGAGATGGTGAAGGTTTCTCCACAACTCGCATCCGAGGTAGAGGCCGGGGACGAGGTCGTGGTAGAGACGTTAGGACGAGTTGGACGAGAGGAAACCAGCCATCGATGTTGATTGGGAAGATAGTATCGAAGAAGAAAAAGAAATCAAACAAGAAGCAGCGACAATAAGTCAGAAGAAGCCGCAATTCAAGATCTCTCTCGAAGATGAGAAGAACGAAGAATACAAATCAATGTATGAAAAGATTAACCACTACGTACATACTATGACCCTAACCCCGATCCATTCTAACAAGATCGAGGGTATGGTGGTCAAAGAGGTACGTAACGACGGTACAAGGCCAATCAAATTCTACCGTGGTGCTACTTCCTCCAAAACTGAAAATAATGTACAATTCGAAGATGTCACTTCATCAGAATTAATGGAATTACCTTTTGAGTGGTACTCTCCCGTGTTCAAAATTTAATTCGAGCGTGGTTTCTTACCTTGACAATGGACAAAAGGCCAATCACAACATTTTGAAAAGTTATGGAATAACTCCGGTCGTCCACCCAATTCAAAGCATGGCCTCGGATTCGGCACAGTAGGATCAGTTGACGATACTGAATTTTGCTTGGTTGTCACTTGCGAGTCCAATGAAAACTGCATGGAAACTACAGACGAACTCGAAGATGTACAAATTGGAGACACTCCACCAGAATTCGAAGAAGAAATTAAATCTACAATAGATGAGTTAACGGAAGTTAACTTAGGTACTAGCGAAGAACCTAGACCTACCTTCGTTAGCTCCTTACTCAATAAAGAAGACTCTGAAGAAATAATCAAGTTATTAATGGAATTTAAAGACTGTTTTGCTTGGAACTACGATGAGATGCCAGGATTAGCTCCGGAGGTCGCGACTCATAAGCTAGGAGTGGATCCTACCTCGTCCCGGTCAGACAAGGTCTCGGAAGAATGCGTCTAGAAATCGAACAACAAGTCATAGCTGAAGTTAAAAAGCTAATAGACGCTAAATTTGTCCAGTGAAGAACAATACCCGACTTGGTTAGCCAATGTGGTGCCGAGTTAGAAAGAAGAATGGTCGGATCGGAATTTGTGTGGACTTCGAGAGATTTAAACAAGGCATGTCCAAAGGATGAATTCCTCTACCGATCCCGAACTGATGATCGACATTGCTTCGACACATGAAGTATTTTCATTCATGGATGGATCTTCAGGATACAACCAGATAAAAATGGCTCCAGAAGATGAAAAGCTTACATCATTCAGAACGCCGATCGGAGTATATTGCTACAGAGTGATGCCATTCGGACTGAAGAACGCAGGAGCAACCTACCAGAGAGCAATGGCAAGAATTTTTGATGATCTCATCCACAATCAAGTCGAATGCTACGTGGACGATGTGGTCATCAAAAGCAAAGTAAAGGAAAACCACTCGTATGATTTGAGAATTGTTTTCGAACGATTAAGACAATTTAACCTTAAGATGAATCCCTTAAAATGCGCCTTCGGCGTCACCTCCGGGAAATTCTTAGGATTCGTTGTCCGACATCGTGGAATTGAAATCGACTCGGAAAAGATTAAAGCCATCTTAGAAATGCCGCCTCCCAAAACCTTAAAACAACTACGATCCTTTCAAGGGAAGTCGGCATATCTTCAACGCTTTATCTCGAACACATCGGGTAGGTGTCGACCTTTCTCGGCACTAGTTAAAAGGACGCCAAATTTATTTGGGAAGAGAAATGCCGAGAAGGCCTTCGAGGACATTAAACAATATTTAATGACACCTCCTGTCTTAGCGACCCCAGGTCTCGGGTAGGATCGGCTGATACTTTACACCGCGGCTTTAGACGACTCTCTCGGAGCCCTATTGGCCCAGGTCAATGATGAGGGTAAAGAAAATGCTCTTTACTACTTAAGTCGTCGTTTACTTCCGAAGGTAATAAGGTATCCCGCAATTGAAAAGCATTGTTTGGCCCTGATCTTTGCCGCTCAAAAGCTCAGGCACTACATGCTTTCTCATAAGGTCAACCTGATCTCGAAATTTAATCCATTGCAATACTTGATGACTCGTCCAACACTTTCGGCAGACTTGCCAGATGGTCAATGATATTATTGCAATTCGATATAACTTTTGTGCCTCTTCGTGCCGTAAAGGGACAAGTCTTAGCAGACTTCCTTGCAGCACACCCTTTGCCGGCCGAGTCTCCTCTCAATGACGATCTTCCAGATGAACAAATAATGAATCTAGAAGACCTTGATGATCGACGTTGGGAATTATATTTCGACGGAGCATCTTCAGCGCACAAAGACGAAGAATCACAAGTGATAGTGCTCGGTAAGGCAGGAATCGAGCTAATCTTTATAACACCGGAGCGGGGATGTTAAGATACTCCTACCACTTGACGAACCGTGTACAAATATTGAAGCGAGAATACGAAGCCCTCATAACGGGATCTGGAATTAACCATTTAAATGGGGATAACGGATATCAACATCTACGGGGATTCACGGTTAATAATTCAACGGATCGTAGGACGATGACAGATTTTAAAGCCAAGACTCGAACAATACTTCCGAGTATGCCATACAACTTGTTGGAACAGATTCCAAATGTGACAATCTACAAAATTCCCGAAAAGAAAATGCTTTAGCGGATGCTTTAGCCCATCTCGCAAAAAATTCGCTTCGTTGGCAAGATGAATCGGTGGAAGTGTCGGTTCACGGACGTCGAGTCCTATCACGACTCGATATAGACACAATACACAAATCGAAAAAGAAAAAGAATCGGTTGCAACGAGTGACAGAAAACACAGAAGATTGGCGACAACCATTGATAGACTACCTGCAAACAGGAAAGCTTCCAGACGATAGGTCGCTAGCCCATCAGATCAAGAAAAGAACTTTGTCCTACGCATTAATAAACAACACATTGTACAGAAGGTCTTTTGATCAAATGTGGCTAACGTGCCTAAGCGGGTCCGAGGCCCGTGAAATTGTTAAGGAGGTGCATTCAGGACTCTGTGGCACTCACCAGTCAGGTCCGAAGATGAAAATGAAAATTAAAAGACTAGGGTACTACTGTCCCTCGATGATGACCGACTGCATGAAAATCGCCAAGAGTTGTCACCAATGCCAAGTGCACGGAGTGGTTCTACACCAACCTCCAAATGTGCCACATCCGACAATTGCGTCGTGGCCATTCGAATGTTGGGGCACAGATATAGTGGGTCCAATAGAACCACCATCTTCAAAAGGACATCGCTTCATTCTTGCGGCTACGGATTACTTTTCCAGTGGGCAGAGGCGGTTCCACTTAGAGAAGTGAAAGCACACCACGTGCTACGGCTTTTCAAGAACCAAGTTGTCTACCGTTTCGGGGTGCCGCACGAGATCATCTCGGATAATGGGTCGGCATTCGAAGCACGCAAATTAACAATTTTGTCGGGAGACACGGAATCGACTGGCGATACTCAACAATTTACTACCCGAGAGCAAACGGTCTCGCTGAGGCTTTTAATAAAACTCTTGTTCAAATCTTAAAGAAAACCTTGGACGATAATAAGAGAAATTGGCACGAGAAGTTGTTAGAAGCCTTATGGGCCTACCGGATAACCTTCAGAACCCCTACTCAAGCTACACCTTAAGCTCTGGTGTATGGGTCCGAGGCGAGTGTTACCTTTAGAGGTTCGGCTTCCTTCACTCGGGAATTGCGAGTTGCAAACAAGATCACGACGGAAGAGAACGCCAAATTACGACTAGAAGAATTAGAAAGCCCGGAAGGGAAAAGACTTGCAGCCGCAACAAAATTTAGAAATATACCAAGCTAAGATGGTTCAAGCCCATGACAAACCGGTCCGCCCAAGAACCTTCAAAGTTGGTGACTTAGTTCTCGTTCTCAAGAGACCTATTCTTGCACACCGCAAGATAGGAGGAAAATTTGAACCCACTTGGGAAGGACCGTTTGTGGTTGAAGCGATATACTCGGGAGGTTCCTACCGGCTAGTGAATTGCCGGGAGAACGACATATGCTTCCGATCAACGGACGATACTTGAAAAAGTATTACGCTACCCGATGTTTCGAAGGAATGAATTCTTCATCCCTAAGAAACACGGGCGAAGTAATTACTTATGATTGGGTCCGAACCCAAAAAATAATAAAATGTGCTAAAATAAATAAAATCATGATAATAAAGTTTTCCTTGTTTTCTTTTCCAAATCAAAATCTCTTTCCTGATCTTATCCCACTTCATTCCTGTTAAATGTAAAAGTATAAGAGTAATAATAAAAAAATATGTCTTTAATAAATATTTTCTTAATTTTCTTGTTCTTAGTACAGCCCCTGATCCTTTTCCTTGTCTTTTCGCAGGGAAATGTCGAACGGGCGGTTGGTCCTAAACTTTAAGAATGGCGTAAGCCTTGCACTCGATGAAAAGAGGGTGAAAGATGGAGCGATAATCGAGATTGACTCGGATTTCGCACCAACAGGCTCGCAAGACGAGGAAAGTGACCGGGTCCTAGTTGACCGAGAAGTACTGCCCGGCAGACAAGTGATGAAAATGGGTGGCCCAAGCCACCAATCCAGACGAGCAAGGAAAGAAAAGCAAACACCGAAGAAGACAAGAAAATGAAGTCCGTAGTGGCTACGGCGAGAGGGCGAGCTTGTCGGCGCCACGCCCACGTACACTCAAGAAGTTCGAAGAGCTACTCTCACAAGCAACGCAACGAAGAAATAAGAATCGTCGTATCCGTAAGATGTTAACAAAACTAGCCGCGGACCAGCGCGATGAGACGATTGCTAATGCCGGTACATACACTTCAAGGACACCGGTTCACCAAGTAACTCGAAGAAAGGAGGCCGGCTTCCGGGATAACGAAAGGACCGTGGAAATCTCCGGAAGATCGGAAGAAAGAAGGCTACCACGCCACCGGATAGAACCACCAGGTGATGCATGACCTTGTTGCGGATAACCCCGGGGGATGTCCCGACGGTGTATCATCCCCGAGGAGCCGAGATATGCAGGAGAATGTGAAGGGATTGAACCGTATATCCCACAATATGTCACCGAGGCCTCGCCATCTCGCATCATTCCGGAATATGAAGCTGGAGAGAATGCGAATGTTGAAAAGAAAACCTTTGAATACTTCGAGAGAATTAAAGGCGAAGAATCAATATACTAGAGGGCCTCGAGCTACATACGGACGTACTCTCGTAGTATGAACAACAGCAAATCGTGGATTGCATCCGGGATTTGAAAAGAATGGGCCGAGCAGGCTGCCTAAGGGAAAACACATACTCAGAACCCCGGAGATGGATGTCAGGGAAGGGAAGAATCACAATACAATGCGGATGCTGCTACAACTTTGTGGAAGACAGGAAGGGAAACCCACCGGGAATACTCCGTCATGGGCAAGTAGATCCGATGCCATTAGTCATCACGAGAATGGTAAAGAGATTGATAACATGGAGGGTACTGCCAGCAGATTGCATACCCAATAGCTGCATTATTAACATCTACAAGCAGTGGTGACCGCATACCCCCACACATAGATCACCATGACTTTGTCGGACCTTTCGCACAGCCTCTTTCCCGAACGAGTGTAACATCATGTTCGGATCCGACCTCCGGATAACAGGCCCAGGTGAGTTCCGCGGGCCGGTGAAGATACCTTTACCGGTAGGTTCCGTCATGATACCGAAGGGCAACGGAGCGGATATCGGTAAGCATTGCATACCAGGAGTACCAGTGAAGCGGATCTCAGTTACTTTCAGAAGGATGGACGACAGGAAGATACCTTACCATTTCCAGCCAGACTCGGAGCTAGAGAGCCTCCGGCCTTACGAACTGTGAGTTACATGGAAAATATTACACCTCCAATGTACATCCATACGGCATCCTTGCCAAGGATGGCTTGGAAGGTGATGTTATTGACCATGTACCCCACTATTCAGACATGGATTTTTGATGGATGCTTCTTTGGATGGATCAACAAAGATCATACATAGTCCGTTTTGAGTCTACATGGATTGTATGAAATGTATTCCAGATCGAGTTGTATGATGTATCTTCAACATGATTGGAATGAAAGTGACCATGTCACATTTTTGGCCTTCACCTCTTTTGTGCAAATTGACTGGGAAACGCCATTAAAATTAAATGAACTTCGAACAAAGAACAGAAAAGAAAAAAAAGAAGAATAAAAGAAAACTTTCCTAAAAAAATCTTAAAAAATGACGAACACCAAATTCACATGAACATTAAATAAACGATAAAGTAAAATTTGAATCAGTAAAAGATAAACAAAATCAACATAAGTGTTAAATCAAATCTCAAATCAAATTCTCAATCAAATTTCAAATTCAATCTTTCCAAATTCCAAATCAAATTTCAATCTTTCCAAATTTCAAATCAAATTCTCAATCAAATTTCAAATCCAATCTCGATCAAATTTCAAATTTGATCTTCCAAATTTCAAATCAAATCTTAAATCAAATCTCAACCGAGTTCAAACTCATCCTTCCAAATTTCGAATTCAATCTTTCCAGATCTCAAATCTCAATCAAATTCAAACTTTTGGGTCGAGGATTTTACATCCAAGACTGCATTGCTTTAGGATCCTTTCCCTATCGCAATGAAGTACATCAAATTCAAACCTTTTGGGTCGAGGATTTTACAGCCAAGACTGCATTGCTTTAGGATCTTTTCCCTATCGCAATGAAGTACATCAAATTCAAACCTTTGGGTCAAGGATTTTTCATCCAAGACTGCATTGCTTTAGGATTCTTTCCCTATCGCATTGAAGTACATCAAATTCAAACTTTTGGGTCGAGGATTTTACATCTAAGACTGCATTGCTTTAGGATCCTTTCCCTATCGTAATGAAGTACATCAAAATCAAACCTTTGGGTCGAGGATTTTACATCCAAGACTGCATTGCTTTAGGATCCTTTCCCTAACGCAATGAAGTACATCAAATTGAAACTTTTGGGTCGAGGATTTTACATCCAAGACTGCATTGCTTTAGGATCATTTTCCTATCGCAATGAAGTACATCAAAATCAAACCTTTTGGGTCGAGGATTTTACATCCAAGACTGCATTGCTTTAGGATCCTTTCCCTATCGCAATGAAGTACATCAGATTCAAACCTTTGGGTCGAGGATTTTACATCCAAGACTGCATTGCTTTAGGATCCTTTCCCTATCGCAATGAAGTACATTAAATTCAAACCTTTGGGTCGAGGATTTTACATCCAAGACTACATTGATTTAGGATCCTTTCCCTATCGCAATGAAATACATCAAATTCAAACTTTTGGAGTTGAGGATTTTACATCCAAGACTGCATTGCTTTAGGATTCATTCCCTATCGCAATGAAGTACAATCAAATTCAAACTTTTGGGTCGAGGATTTTACATCCAAGACTGCATTGCTTTAGGATTCTTTCCCTATCGCAATGAAATACATCAAATTCAAACTTTTAGGTCGAGGATTTTACATCCAAGACTGCATTGCTTTAGGATTCTTTCCCTATCGCAATGAAGTACAATCAAATTCAAACTTTTGGGTCAAGGATTTTACATCCAAGACTGCATTGCTTTAGGATTCTTTCCCTACCGCAATGAAATACATCAAATTCAAACTTTTGGAGTTGAGGATTTTACATCCGAGACTGCATTGCTTTAGGATTCTTTCCCTATCGCAATGAAGTACATCAAATTCAATCTTTTGGGTCGAGGATTTTACATCCAAGACCGCATTGCTTTAGGATCCTTTCCCTATCGCAATGAAGTACATCAAATTCAAACTTTTGGGTCGAGAATTTTACATCCAAGACAGCATTGCTTTAGGATTCTTTCCCTATCGCAATGAAATACATCAAATCAAATTCTCAGGTTAAGGATTTTACATCCGAGACCGCATCGCTTTAGGATTCTTTCCTACAACGAATGAAATACATCAAAATCAAATCCTTGAGATTAAGGATTTTACATCCAATACCACAGTGCTCTGAGATCTCTCCTCATTGTAATGATTCAATCCAATTAATTCAATTTTCTTTTAAGGTTGAAGATGTTACATCTAAAACCACGAAATTCCAATTTTCATTTCAAATCAAATCCCTTCAAATTAATTTTGACAAAACTTCAATCTAAATTAAAACTTAAAATCTAAACTCGCACATCGAAACTTAAATTGAAACAAGATAAAATCTAAATCGAAATTCCCCCAGATCATGTGATTTGAAATTCACCTCCTTTTCCTTTCCCCAGCGAGAGTTCAAGGATCTCCAGTTTCAGAGATATACTTGACACTCCCCAGCGGAAACTTTTCTACTTCGTCCTAAGTTTGTCACTTGGACATCTGTGTTGGTTTTGCTGATCGCTTCGGTCAACACCAATACGCGCGGTGTGCTCCGTCAGCTCACCACACCTATTGGGGGTCCATTTGTTGACCTCATTTTTGATGAGGTCTTCTCTTCTTCTCTTTAGTACTTAGGATCTAGCCTTAGGCTTTTCCTTTTACTATCTTAGAGGACTAGAATTGGGACCCAGCTTTTAGAAATTCAAACCACTTCGTAACTCCCTGCAAACTCCATAAACTTGACTGTAGACCCCTAATCACCTAGAAGGTTGAAATCAAATGTGGAAGTTTAAAGGATGAGTTCCTATAGGACTCTTTGGCCTTAGGACTACCCTGGGTGGCCTGGTCTGGTGAAGGGGCTGACTTACACACACACACTACACCTATACACTATACTTTCACACACCTATACCTAACTTGGCCTCCTGACTCATGTAGGTGATTCACATGGATGGTCCTTAACCCCTAAGCCCTTGGCTAAGAGGGTTAGGAACAACATAGTGAATGCCTCAAATGGGTCCCTTCATGGCTCATGTGGGCTTGATGTGGCTTCATGGCCCAAGCAAAATGATTTCATTCCACTCAAATTTACCCAATCTTCAATTTTCCAAATTTTCAATTTTTGACCCCCGGGACCCTACACCCGCTTAGCCTACCCAAAACCCTTAAAATTACCCAAATTTCTCAAAATTTTCCAAATAACCCAAAATTCCCCAAAATCTATCCCAAACATTTCCACATCACTCAAATTGATCATCCATACCCAAAAATATCAAAAATTCCAAGAAAACCTCCCAATACCCTCCAAATACCCAAAATACCCCTCTTGACCCAAAAATCCAAAATTTCAGAAAATTCCCAGAAAATTCCATAAAATCCCAAATATTCCCAATTTCATTTTTTCCAACTACACCATGGGCCAATTTTGTTAATTTACCCTACTTTTGTCAAAACCCCCAATTTGACCCATTTTAACCTAAAGTGAACCCAATGTCAAACCAAACCTATCCAATTGACCCAAACTCTGGTCCAATTCAATTCTAAACTTCAATTCAACATTCCCAACACCAATCTAGACCAAATCCAAGTCCACTTTGATTGATATTTGGATCCAATTTCACTTTTGGCCATAAAGCCCAATTTGGACCCATGACCCAAACCTAACCCAAACTCACCCAATTCAACTCCAATTAACCCCAAACCTTTTCTAAATCTTCCTTATCATCCCCACAAGAAAAACACTAACATGATTTACCCAAAATTTAGACCCAAACCCCAATCAAATTCAACCCAAAGCTAAAAGGCCCAATTTTGACCTAAACCCAAACCTAACCCAAATGGGCCCAAACCCCAAAATCAAAGCCCAACCAAAGGTAAAACCTCTTTGAAACACTCCCATAAACATTTATCAATATTGATTTTACATCAATTTCAACCCTAGCCCAACATTGGCCCAACTTGGCCCACTTGGACCTATATTGGCCCATTCACCAAAAGAGCCCAAATTCAACCCAATTCAAACCCAAATCACTCCAAATTTGCTTCAAGTCACTCATGATACATCCATGACCTAAACCCAACAATTATTTGGCCCAACCTCTTTACAAAATTTCATCCCAAAATCCATTTTAAAATCCAAAAGCCCACTTTCCTAAACCATCTTAAAAGCCCATCTAAAACCATTTCAAAAGGCCCAAAATCTACCCTAAAGCCCACATGACATCTCCATTTGCCATCCACTTAATTAAAGCCATTACCTAAGTCCTAAATTCATCATCAAATAATTCCAAATCAAGCCTCATGCCAAATCACCCCTAAATACCAAAATTTTCCTTAAATCCATTTCTATGAAATTGACTTCACTTTTCCCAAGCCAAAGGTGAGCCATGAAGCCATGCATGAGCCACATGGGAGCCATGAGAGCCATGGAATCTACTTTCCACCTCACCATACCCAAGATGGCAAGAGGAGGAGGCCCTTTCCATATTCTCTTAAGAGTGATTAACCACTTCCATGACTCCACTAAACCATGCTTAGACTTAATTGTACTTGGATTGTGACTTGACCCCACTAATCAAGCTGATCCAAGTAACTTTCCCTTCAGCCCAAATTGACCTTGGAGGGTAAACCTAACCCAAAACCAAGGGTTGACCCATTTAGACCCAAAACTAGCCCTTTCTCATTCCATTTTGATTCAAACCCTTTACACATGTCCATGGCCGATTGATCGCACAAACCTCTAGTCCCGACCCACCTGGACCCGAGGGTGACCCATGCACTGTCGGCCGGCCGCCCGGGTCGCCGGAAAACACCATGGCCGAGAGCTCACATGTGAACCCAACTTGGAATTCTCACCTGTCGAGCCGCCACATCCTCGGTGGCCATTGGAGCCGTTCTTCTCTTGCCAAGCGCAGCTGATCCCAAGCCCTAACTCCCCCTGGGAGGCCCTCCACCCTCTCCTATTTAAACACCACCCCTCACGGCCATGAGAGGTGAGTTGCACAAACCTTGCCGAAACTCTGCCAAAATTGTTCCAAACTCTTCTCCACCCTCGGAGCGGTTGATCCCCGGTGTCAATTTGCCTCTAATCCCCATCGACAAAATCCAATTTCTCAACCGAAATTCCACCCAAAACCATGACACTTCTCCACAGTGAGCCAATCCCCAAATTGATTGGTTCTACACCTTCACCGGACCGAGGGAAGGTGTCCACCAGACAAAAGCCCCATCTCCAGGGCCACCCGGTTGCTCCGGCCTCCAAGCTTTGTGATCGGGCTTGGTCGAAATCCCACCTAGACAATTCACCGGACTAGGAGGCTTCATCTGGAGCTTGCTGGGATCCAATCGAAGGTGCAACAACCCTCAGATCGAAGCCACACTTCTCTGAGCAAAGGTATTAGCTAATTCTTCATCCCGAGCTTCTGGAGATTCT
>JAKZJZ010001746.1:0-24994 GCA_022702705.1 Papilionanthe hookeriana x Papilionanthe teres
CTTAGAAAGAGAGACATAGAAAGAGAGACATATATAAAAAGGGTGAGAGTGAAGATAGGAAGACAGGGAGGAAAGAAGGGGGAGAAAGAGAGACATTTAGTGAAATATCTGTTTTCATCATTTCTTACTCTCATTCTCACTATCACTTATCCTCCCTTTTCCTTTGCTGCCCTATCTTCTCATGCTCTATTATTTCTTTCCTATTTTTCTCCCTCTCTCTTACATCTTTTTTGCTAACTTGAATCTCTCTCTTCTTATTTCTCTCTGTAGCTCACGCACTCTCTGCTTCTCTCTCTCGCCCCTCTTACCTCCCTCTCCCTCTGATTGATCTCTTACACTCTTCTCCCTTCATCACTCCCTCTCTTCTTCACTTATCTCTCTCACCTCTTTCCATCTCTCCTTTTTACTATTCTCTGTGTCCCTCCCTCCATCCCTCCCTCTGTTGCACTCTTGTCTCTCTCGCCCTCTTTCTATTCATGTCTCTCTTTTGCTCAATCTCTCTTTTTATTTTGCTTTATGTTTCATGCTATCTGTCTCTCTATCTCTCAAGATCAGTAGGTCTCTTCAATTACCCTCTGCTTTATTTTTAGTAGCTTTCTGTCATTCACTCACTTTTCAATCATTCGCTCTCTCATAATTTTCTACTATCACTCTCACTCTTCCTCCATTTTCCTTAATTGATACATCTTCTTAGCTCTATAATATCTCTCCCTCTATCTTTCTCCCTCTCTCTCTTGCATCTTTCCTGCTATCTTGCATCTCTTTCTACCTCTTTCTCTCTATCGCTCATGTACTCTATGCTCTCTCCCATCTCTTACCTCTCTCAATCTCTTACACACTCTCTCTCCGTCTCTCTCTTGCTCTCTCACTCTCTGTGCCCCACTCAAGCATAACGAAGAGCTTGAGAGAAAGTGAGATAGAGAGAGATGAAAGATCAAAAGAAGACAGAGTGAAAGACTAAGAGTGCAAGAGATATTTATTGAGGAAGCTAGAGAGAGAGGAAAAGTGAGAGTGAGAAAAGGGAGGGATAGAGAGGGTGCAGATGAGCAAGAGAGGGAGAGAGATAAAATGAGGGAGAGAGGGAAAATGAGAGAGAGATATATATAGGGAGAGATTAAGATAGAGGGATTGAAGAAAGTTATGTAGAGGATGGGAAAGAGAGGTAGAGAGTGAGAGAAAGAGTCAAAGAGAAAGAAATAGTGAGAGAAAGAGAGAGATAAGTGTGGGAGAGTGAGATAGAGAAGAGAAGAAGATACAAAAAATAGAGGGCAAGAGAAGTGTGAGTGATAGAGAGAGAGATTGCAAGAGAGAAGGAGAGATTCAGATAACGGGAGAGAGGGATGGAGAGAGAGGGAGAGAAGCGAAGGAAGAAATGGGATAAAGATAAAGAGGGTGAGAGCTAGAGAGAGTAGAAGAGAGAGCGAATGAGACATAAACATGGAGAAGAGATGGTGGGAAAGAAAAGAGGGGAGAGAGTGAGAGATAGAGGGAGAAAGGGAGTGGGAGTGAGAGAAAGAGGGAGAGAGAGATGCGCAGGAAGGATAAAGGGATAAAGAAGGAGGGAGAAGTGTGGGAGAGAGAATGAGCCAAAGAGAGAGGGAAAAAGAAGGGAGAGATAAAGTTAGAGAAAGGAAAAGAAAGTGAGAAAAACAAAGAGGGTGAAAGAGTTGTGTGGTGGAGGGAGAGTAAGAGCTAGAAATAGAAAAGCAAGAGAGAGAACAAGTAAATGAGAGAAGAGAGTGTGGGAGATAGAGTGTATGTGAGAGAGATGAGACAAAAAGAGTGTGTGTGTGTGTATGTAAGAAGGAGAGGAAGGAGAGGGGAGAGAGAGAAAGAATGGGAATGAGTCAGAGAGTAAGAGATATAGATAGATTGGAAGGATGAGAGGGTGAGAGAGATTGAGTGAGAGATTGAGCGAGAGAGTGAGATCGAGTGTGCAAGAAGGGAGAAAAAGAGAGAGAGATAGATTGACTAAGATGGTTAAAGAAAGAAGGGCTAGAGAGAGGGAGAGAGAATAATGGAGTGATAAAGAGAGAGTGTGAGGGAGGGAGGGAGAATAAGAGAGAAAAAGGTTGAAAAATGTGTGAGAGATATAGAGTGGGTGAGAGGAGAAAAAGAGACAGAGTAAGAGAGAGAACAGATATATAGAGAGATAAAGGGAGGGGAAGAGTGTAAGAAAATGATAAGGGAGAGAAAAGAGATAGTGTGAGAGATATGGAAGGATATACATAGATACAAGAGAGAGCAATAGAAGAGGGAGCTAGAGAGTGGAAATAAGAAGCGAATGCTATTGAAGAGCAAGCTAGAGATTGGGAGAGGCACATATATAAGAATAATGAAACTTAGAGTGAGAGTGACATAGAGAAAGATGCGTTGAAGAGAAGAAGAGAGAGAAGAGGAGATAAAAAGGAAGGGAGGGTGGAAGCAAAGTAGAGACATGATGAGCGTGAAAGGGAGGGGTGGCCGAGGAAGAGGGGGAAGAGAGACAGAGAAAAGAATGATATGAGAGGGAGGCCAAAAAGTGAGGGAGTTTGAGTAAGCAAGGGAGTGAGAAAGAAAGAGATTAAAAGAGGACTAGGAGAGAGATAGAGAGAATGAGAGTGAGAGCGAGAGATGGAGTGATATAGAGCGAGTTAAGAGAGAATGAGATAAGAGAGAGAGAAGAGAGTTAAGAGAATTAGAGATATAATGTGAGCAAGAGAGATTTCGTGATAAAGAGAGAGTGAGAGAGAGTTAGAAATGGTGAAAGAGCAAGTAAGAGAGATGGAGAGAGCCAAAAAGGAGAGCGAGAGAAGATATAAAGAGAGATGGAGAGAGAGAGACAGAGGGAGATAGAGATGCAAAGTGAGCAAGCTATAGAAAGAAATACAAAGAAGAGCTACAGAGAGATAATAATAGGGGAGAGAGTAAGAGAGTTATTGTGAGCATGATTTAAAGCGATATAGAGCTAAAGAGAGAGTAGAGAAGGAGAGAGAAACATAGAGATATCGAGCCAGAGGGAGAGAGAAGAGATAGCGAGGGATTGAGAGAGGGAGAGAGGAAGCGTGAGAGATAGACAGAGAGAGAAAGTGAGATAGAAATTGTAAGGGAGAGGGAGAAAGAGTGGCGAAGAGGTAAGAGAGATGGAGGGAGAAGAGGGATGGAGAAAATGAGAGAAAAAAAGAATGTGGGAAAGCAAGAGGGATAAGGAGAGAGAGTGCGAGAGAGAGGCAGGGAGAGAGCGAGGGGGGATTGGGAGAGGATGAGAGATGGAGGAATGGAGAAAGCAAGAGAGACCGAATGTACGTGTTTGATAGAGAGATATTGAAAATAAGATATAAAGATTGAGATAGTGAGATAAAGAGAGAGATGTGTGAGTGAGATTTAGAAAGAGAGAGAAAGTAGAGATGGAGAGGAGGTAAAGAGGTGAGATAGAGGAGAGAGAGCAGGGGAGTAGGGGAAGAGAGAGAGACAAGAGAAAAAAGGGAGAGGAGAAAATTAAAAATGAGAGATTAAGAAAGAGAGAGTGAAATAAAGAGAGAGAAGGGTGAAAATGAAGGAGAGAGAGGATGAGAGAGATAGTGAGAGAGAGAGAGGGTGAAGAAGAGAGCGAGAGTGGGAGAGAGAATGATAGGGATAAAGATAGAAATTATGGAGAAAGTGAGAGAAGAGGAAGAGTGAGAGAGAAAGAGAGAGCTAAGAGAGAGAAGAAGAAAAAGAGATAGAGGGTGAGATAAGAGAGAAAAAGAAAGAGACTAAGAGAGGGTGTGAGGGAAGAGAGAGGGTGAGACATAGTTGAAGAATGGGGGCACAGAAGGAAAGAAAGGAGAAAGAAACAATAAAAAGAGGAGAAAGATAAGAAAGAGGGAGGGACAAAAAGAGAGAAAGAGGAGAGAGATGAAGAGGGTTATGAGAGAAAGCAAGTGGGAGCAAGTTATATGAGAGTGAAGAAAAATAGAGACAAGAGAGAGTAAGAGAGAGGGTAAGAGTTAGTAAATGAGACATAATAGAGAAGACAGAGGTAAGAAAGGAGGGAACGAGGGGTGAGATAGAGGGAGGAAGGGTGAGAGTTTGAGAGGGATAGAGTGAGATAGAGAGTATATGGAGGTTGTGAGAGTGAGCGAGAGAAAAGAACAAGAAAGAGAAAGAGAGGGAGAAAAGAATGAGAATTAGAGAGAAGAGATCCATGAGAGAGCTAAAAAAAGAGTGAGCTGGAGGGAGAGAGTAGATGATGCGTGAGAGAGAGAGAGAGAGGGCCGAAAGCATGTCTAAGAGTGAGGGAGAGGGAGAGCGAGTGAGGGAGAAAGTATGAGAGAGAGACGGAGTAAGGGTTTTAGAGAGAGAAAGGGAGGACTAAGGGAGGGCAAGAAAGATGTTGGGATGGAAAGAGACGGAGAGAGAAAAGTGTCAGAGGGAGAAGAGAATGGAGAGATTGAGGAAGAAGAAGATAGAATGAGTGTGAGAGTAGGCTGGAGATAGAGTGAATGAGGTGGAGAGAGGGAGTAAGTGAGAGACAGAAAGTGTGAGTGAGGGTGATAAATAGATTGAAGGAAAGACCAATAGAAAGAGAAGGGGTAGTGAGTGAGTGGCAAAAATAGAAAGAGTGGGGGATAGAGTTAGAGAATGAGATAGAGATTACGAGGGAGAGAGAGGGAGAACACCAAGTCACAGGAGAAAGGAAGAGAGTAAGAGGAATGGAGGGAGGAGATGGAGAGAATGATGAGAGAGATAGAAAGGGAGAGAATGCGAGAGAGAGTGAGAGAGAAAAACAAAACAAGACATATATTGCAAGGAAGATAGAGAGAGTTAGGGCGATAAAAGAGGGAGAGGGAGTGTAAAAGGGGTTGGGGAAAGGTTGATAGATGGAGGGATGTAGAAAACAAGAGAGAGGGAGAGGTAGCATGAGAGAGGGAGAGAGATAAAATGTGTGAGAGAAATAGTGAGAAAGGGAGTGAGGCTTTGAGAGAGATTAGAAATGAGGTGAGGTAAAGAAGAGAGAGAGAAAGGCAGTTAAATGAGAGAGAGCAAGAGGTAAAGATTACTAGTAACAAGACATAGATCAAGAGTGTTAGAGAGAGTGAGGGAGAGAGAAAGATTGAGAGAGAATGAGAAGAAGATTGTGAGAGTGAGTTAGCAAGATAGAGAGATCGAGGGAGAGGGAGGGCTGGCATAGAGAGAGCTATAGGGAGAGGTGGATACATTTAAAGAGAGTGGAAGAGAAAAGGAGTTAAAGAGATGGAGAGAGCGATAGAGACTGAAGGGAGAGTGAGAGAGAAATGTAGATATGGAGAGATAAGGATAAATGGAGATTGATAAATGGGATGAGAGAAAGAGGTACATAAATTTAAAAAGAGAGAATAAGAGTGAGATTGGGGTAGAGGGAGAGAGAGTCGTAGAAAGAGCGAAAAAATGTAGAAGATGAAGGAAAACCTAAAAGAATCCTCAGCATCCTTCTCTTTCTCTCTCTTCTCTACCTCTTCAGTCTTCTTTTCCCACAGTTCCTCTCTCTCCCTCACTCTGTCCCTCCCTTTCCTCTCTTTCCCTCTCTCTCCATCACTCTATCTCTCTCTTCTATCTTGCTCACTCACTCTCTCTCGCTGCATTTCACTCTCCTTAAATATCTCTCTTCTCTCACTCTAAGCTCTCTTTACTTCCATTTCTTAATTTCTCTCTCTCCTCTCCCTACCTCTCTCTCACATATTCTCTTCTACTTATTCCTCTCTCCCTCTTACTCTCTCTCTCTCTCTCTCTCTCTCTCTCTCGCTTACTCTTCTCACCCATCTCTCTCCCTTCCCCTTTCTCTCCCACGCTCCTCACTCTTCCTCACTTCTTATACCTATCTCTATCTCCTTCTCTCTCTCCCTCCCTCTCACACTCTTTTTTTCTCTGTCACTATCTCACCCATTCTTTTATTCTTATCCTCTCTCCTCCCACTATCATGCTCTCTTATACATTTGCCTCTATCACTTTTAATATTCTCACTCTTCTATCTCCTTCTCTCTCTCACACATTTCTTATCTATATCTCCAATTCTAATCCCTCCCTCTTTGTCTCTTCCTCTCTCCCTCATTCTCTCTTCCTCTCTTCATTTTTCACACACTCACTCTTATTCACTATCCATCTATCTTGTGCTATCTTTCTTGTTGTATCCATACTTCTCTTGCTTTCTCTCAAAAAATTTATCTCTATCACTTTCTCCCTCTTTCTCTCTATTTATTTATGTCTCTTTCTTCCTCTCTCTCCTCTTCACTTTAATTATCACCTTCTCTCCCACTATCAACCTCTCTATCTCTCTCTCCCCCCTCCTTTTCCCTCTTCCGCTCCAATCTCCTTCTCCCTCTCTCTTCTGCGGCCTCTCCATCTCTCTCCCTCCCCTTCTTCTGTCTCTTCCCTTTCTCTCTTGCTCTCACTCTCTTCCCCTCCCTTTTTGCTCACCTTCATTTGTGATATATCTCTCCCACCTTTTAGCTCTCACTTCTCCATCTCTCTCTTTCTTCCACTTTCTCTCACTCTTGTCACTCTCTTTCTCTATCCCTCTTCCTCTTTCCCCCTCCCTAACTCTCTCTCTTGCTCACTCTCCCTCTCTCTAGATCTCTCTCGCTTTCTTTGTCTCACTCTCTCTTCTGTTGCCCTATCTCACACTCTCTTTCTATGACTCTCTATCTCTTTTTTGAACTCTCTCTCACTCTGCTATATATTTCTCCCCCTTTTTATCTCTCTCTTCCTATTGCTCTCATCCTCTCTCTTTGTCTCCCAATCTCTGTTTTTAACTCTCTCCCTCACACTTACACATAAAAAAATTCTCTCTTCCTTATCTCACTCTCACTTACTCTCTCCTACCTCAAACTTCCCTCTCTCTCCCTCTCTCTCTTTCGTTCGCTTACTCTCTACTTCTCTCTCTCCTATCTCTCACCCTCTTTCTCTCTCTTAATCTCTTACACTCTCTTTATGTTTCTCTCTAGCTCTCTCACTCTCTCTCACACGCACTCCTTCCATATCTCTATCTATATTTCCCCTCCTAATATTTCCCTCCTTGCATCTCTCTCTCTCCCTTTCTTTCGATCATTATGTATCCCTCTTTCTATCTCACACACCCTCTCGCTTGCTCTCTCTCCACCTCACTCTCTCCCTAACACTCTCTTTGCCTAGCTCAATATCTCTCACTCTCTTCTTTTACCCTCTTTTTTGAGCTCCTCGATCTTCATCTCTCTCTCCCCTTCTCTCTCAATCTCGCATTATTTCTATTTTCTCTACCACTTCTCTCCTATTCTTTTTAGTCTATCTCTCCATACTTCTACTCCTATTATGTAGCTCTCTCTCCCTCTTACTCTTCTCTCTCTCACACCCTTACTATCACTCTATATCAATCCATTTATCTGTCTCTCACCCTTTTTCTCTATCTTTCTCCCTCCCTTTCCATTCCTCACACCCTCTCCATCTCTCTCATTTTCTCATTACCTCTCCCTTTTTCTCTCACACTCTATCTATTTCTCTCTTATTTCTATCCCTCCTGCCTTTCTCTCTCTCATATTTTACTTATCCGCTCTCCTTCTTCCTTTATTCACCTCTCTCTTCTCTCTTACTTCATCTACATCTCTCAATCTCTCTCTCCCTCTCACTTCCTCTACTTCACTTTGTCTCTCTCTCTCCCTTATTCTCCCTCTCGATTTCTCTCTTACACACTCTCTTGTTTACTCAAATCTCTCTCACCCTCTCTCACACTCGCCCTCTCTCTTTCTCTCTTTTTCTCTTTGTCTATCTTTCCTTATTTCTCTTTTGTGGTCTCACTCTCTCCCTCTCTCTTTCAATATCTCTCTCCCACACAAATATCTTCCCTATCTCTATCTCCATTTCTCCCTCTCTCTGGCACTCTTTATGATTCTACTTCTATCTCACCCACTTTCTCACTTTTCTAACTTACTCTCATCTCTCTCACCCTCTCTCACACTCGCCCTCTCTCTTTCTCTCTCTCACTCATACTCTATCTGTTTCTTATTATCGCTCTCTCATTTTAGCTCTCTCTATTGTGCACTCTCTATCTCCTTCTCTATCCCTCCCTCTCTCTTTCTTCCTCTCTACCTCCCTTTCTTTCCTACTTCTCTCTATCTATCCTTCACTCAAGCTCCCCCACTATCTCCCTATCCCCCTCCGTCTCTCCCTCTCACAATCTCTATCCCTCTCTTTTACACTCTTGGTGTCACTCAGCCTTCATCTCTTTCTCCCTCTTTTCTCACACACTTCTCTATTTCACACTATATTATCTCTCTCCCTCTCTCTAGCCCTTCTCTTTTCCCTGCTCTCTCTCGCCATGAGTTTCTCTTACAATCATTCACTTTATATCTCTCCTTTTTTATTTCTATCTCTTTTTCCCTTCGGAATTTATCTCTATCTTCTCTCTCTACCTCTCTTTTTCCCTCTCCCTCTTAGTCACTCTCTCTCACTATCTTGAACTCTCTTCTCCCACTCTTTTTGGCTATTTCTCTCACTCTCTGTTATGCTCACTCACCCTCTATTCTCTCATTACCCATTTCTCCTCATTTATCTTGCTCTCTATCTCTCCCTCTTTCTTTATATCTATCTCACTCTCACTTTTTCTTTCTATCTCTCTCTTATCTTTTTTTCTCTCTTATTATTTCTTCTCTTTGTTCGTTCTTCCTCTCTTATCTTTGATGCTCCTATCACTCTCCTTACCTCTTTTCTACTCCCTCACAATCACTCTTTCACCCTCTCTCACACCTTCACTATCTCTGTCTCAATTTCTCACTTATTTATTTATCTCTCCGTCTTCTTCCCTCCCTCTTTCTCTATAGCTCTCACTATCTTCCAAACACACTCTCTTGCTCACTCTCCTCTCTTACCCTCTCTCTAACTCTCCCTCTACCTTGCCATATATTTTTCTATCTCTCTGACACTCTCTTTATCTTCCCCATCTAACTTTCTCTCTATCTTCCCCATCTTGCTCTCTCATACATTCTCTTTATCTCTCTCTTTTATTTTCTCTCCGCCTCCCTTAGTCTATCTCCCAATCTTTCCACCATATCTCTCTAGCTCTCTCACTCTCTTCTTCTCTCTTTCTCTCTCTATCATTCCCTTCTCTTTTTCCATTATTCACTCTTTATTTATATGTTTCCATCGTTCCCTATCCCCCTCCATCTATCCTCTCTGCTACTCTCTCTCCCTCTCTCTCTCAATCTTAATAGCTCTCATAATTTCACATTGAAACTCTTAGTTACTCTCTCTACCTCACTCTTTTCTCTCTATCTCTCTCCCTCTCCATCTCATCGCTCTCTAGCTACGTCATCCTCAATCTCTCTGCCACATTCCTTTTCACTTTTCTCTCGCTCTTTATCATATTTTTCTTCCTCTCACTACTATTCAATCTTTCTCTGTCTCTCTTCCACTCTACTTAATCCCTTTCATTCTTCACCTCTATATATCTCTCATTTTCTCACACTCTCCTTTTCTAGCTCTCTCTTTATCACTCTCCTCCCTCTCTCTCTCATTTTAATCATTCTCCCATCTTTTATTCTCTCTTGATATTCAATGACACAGTATAAGCCATATTGATATTATCTATTCTCCCACATTTTATAGTCAGTCTTTTCGCTCTTCTTGCTGATATTCTCTCTTTCTTTTTCCAATTCTCTTTTGCTCTCTCTTACTTTCTCCTCGATCACTCTCATTCTCTCATTCTTCCCATCTCTATCTTAATATCTCTCTACCTCTCTATCTCACTCTTTTTCTTTCCTTCTAACTCACTCTCTATTCTCATGCTCTCTCTTGCTTTCTTTTCGCTCTTCTCTCCCGCTATTCTCTCTCTTATTCTCTCAATTTCCCTCTCTTTATATCATTGACGCTCGCACTCTCCTTCCTTCTCTCTCTTTATCTCCTTCTCACTCCGTCTCTCCTTTGTCTTTCTCACTCTCACTCACTTCCTCCCTTTCATACACCCACTCTCTCTCCCCCCTCTTTCCTTCATTCTCTTTACTATTACTTTTCTCTTTCATTCTGTCTATCTCGAACTCTCACTCTCTCCCTCATTCTTGTTGCTCTCTATCTTTATCTCTCTCTCAAACATTATCTCACTCCATTCTCCATCTCTTTTTGCCTTTTCCTGTCTCTCTCTCTACATTCTTTATCCTTCTCCCTCACTTTCACTCTCCCTTCTTCAACCTATCTATCTCTTTCTCTCTTTCGTCAACTATCTCCCCCTCTCTTTCTCCCTCCTATCACTCTTTCACCGTTCTCTCTTCTCCCACTCTCTTTTCCCCATGTCATTGTATTTTTCGACTCTCCTTTTCTTCTTTCTATCTAGCTCTCACCCTTTCTATCTCTCCCTCATTTCTTCTAGCCCCTTCTCTCACTCATTCTCTTCATCCCTCTATCCCTCTTTCTTACTCCCTTCTCTCTTCACATACTCTCTCTCTCTCATTTTATACCTACTACTCACTCTTCTTTAATTCTCTCTCTACTCTAACTCACTCCCACCCACTCAATCTATCTCTTTTCTCATTACCTCTCTCATTTTTACTCTTTATTTTACTCTCTACCTCACTTTTGCACACCCTTCCTCCGTCTCTTCCCTCACACCTCTCTTATTCACACTCTCTCCTAGTTTCTCTTTTAATATCCCTACCTCTCTATCTCTCACATCTTCTCTTACACTTTCTTCGATCTCTATCTCACTTTTCCTCTATCTCTTTATTATGCTCTTTTCTCTCTCCTTCCCTCTCTTTTTCTTACCCTCTCTTACTTTCTCACCTCTCTACCTCTTACTTACTCCCTCTCTTCTACTCCCTCTCTCACTCCCTCACACCCTCTCCCATTCACTATCTCCCACTCCTTTTACTTTCTCTTTAGTCAGTTATCTCTCTCCATCTTTATCTCTTGCTCCACCTTCTCCTTTGAAATCCTTTCACTTTATTATTCCCAATCTCTCTCTATCTCTCTCCCACTTCCTTCACGCTCTCCCTCTCTCACTCTTCTCTTACTCGTCGTTTTCTCTCTTTCTCTCACTTTCTTGATCTCTCTCACTCTCTCTCTCCCTTTCTATACCTCTCTTACTTTCTCTGTCTCTCCCAAGCTCTCCCACTCTCTCCTCTTCTTTCGTTATCAACCTCTTTCTCCCATTGACTCTCCACCCTCCTCTCTCTCTTGCTTCCTCTCTATCTCTCTCCCACTCTCTTATCCTCTCTATCCCACCTTCTCAATATTTCTTCCCTCTCTTCCTCTTTCTCCCACCTTCCCTCCATGCCATTCTCTCTCTTTGGTGTGTATGTATATATATATATTTCTCTCCCTAACTAGCTTTTTTCTCTCTCAACTCTCTCCCCCCTTCTCTCACTCACTTTATCACTCTCAATCCCTTTCTCATTTGTTCTCTCTCTTCACTAACTCGTCCTTGTTGCCTTCTTGTTGTCACTCTCCCTCTCTCTCATCCTCTATCCTCGTCTCTCTCTATAGCTCTTTCTCCCTCTCCCCTGCTCTCACTCTTGAACTCTCTCTTTTACTTTATGTACTCTTTTTCTCTCTTACTTTCGCTCTCTCTCACTTTAAATATGTCCTTTTGTCGCACCCTTGCACCTTTCTTTTCTTTACCTAAAATTCTCCTTCACTTTCTCTCTGGTTCTCTCCACTATCTCACCCTTTAACTAAATCTACCAAGTTCTCTCTCTTGCTCAGTCTACCTCTCTCTGCCTCTCTCTCTCATTATCCCTATTTCAAGATCTCTCTCCCTCTATCTCTCTTGCTTTTTAGTCTCACTTTCTCTTCTCTTATCCTATCTCACTTTTGTTTCTATGTCTCTCCATCTTTTACTATATTTTTCTCTATCTTCTCATTCTTACTCCCCCTTCTTATCTCTCTCTCACTCTTGCACTCATTCTCTCTCTTTCTCTCCTAATCTCTTTTTTTAACTCTCTCCCTCTCTCTCTCTCTTTGTCCCTCTCTCATACTATGCCTCCTTCTCTCCAGCTTCTCTTACTTTATCTCTCTCACTATGTGTCTTTTCTCCCACTTCTCTTATTTTCTATTTTGTTTATCTCTCAGCGCTTTGCTCCAATTATGTAGCTCTCTCTCACCCACTCTCCCACCACCTCTCTTACTCTCTTTCAACCTCTCTCACTATCTACCCATCCTTTAGTACCTCTCACTCACACACAAAAACATTCTCTCTCCCTTTCTCTCTTTATCCCACTCTCACTTCTTCTCTCCCTCTCTCTACCTCATACTTCCCCCCTCTCTCTCTCTCATGTATTCTCTGTTTTTGTCTTTCCTCTCTCACCTCTGTCTCCCACTCTCTTGATCTCTTACTATCTCTTTGTCTCTCTCTTGCTCTCTCACCCTCTGAGTCCTATCATCTTGTTCTTTCTATATATTCTCTCTTTCTCCCTTTCTTTCTCTCTCACACACGCCTTCCATATCTCTATCTTTATTTCCCTTACATATATTTCCCTCCCTCAATACCTCTCTCTCTCCCTCTCTCTAATTTTTTATCCTTCTCTCAATCTCACACACCCTGTCACTTGCTCTCTCTCTCTCTTACTCCCTCACCCTAGAGCTCTCTTTGTCTAGCTTATTGTCTCTCACTCTCTCTTCTCTTACCTACTCTCAGTCTCTCTCCATTTCCATCTCAATTTCTTGTATCTCTCTCCTCTCTCACTCTTCTCTATCTTTCTCCCCACTTTCTATCTCTCTCTCTCACTATTATTCTCATTCTATTTCTTTCTATCCTAATCTCATTTTTGAACTCCTCACTCTCCATCTCTCTTTCCTTCATGCTCCCTCTCTCTCTCTCCGTTTCTCTCTCACATTATGTCTATTCTTCTCTACCTCTTCTCCTTTTTTTGGCTATCTCTATACTTTGCTCCTACTATGTAGCATTCTCTCTCTCTCTCCATCACCATCACTCTCTATCTATCTATCTCTATCTCTCCCTTCTCTCTCTATCTCTCCCTCTTACTCTCTCATTTTCTTTCTTCTCGCATGTTTTGTTCTCTCTCTCCCTCAAGCACACACTCACTCTATTTCAGTATTCACACAAGCACACACTCTCTCTTTTGAATTCTCTCTTTGCTCTCTCTCACCATCATTCACACACTCTCTCACACATTCTCGCTTTCATTTCTCTTACATTCTATCTCTTTTCTCTCGCTCTCTACCTCTCAGCGTCACTCGCCCCCTCTCTCACTCTATCTTTTCCCCCATCACTATGTTATATCTCTTTATCTCTTTATATCTCTCCCTCGCTCTCCCTCTCACTCACTCACTCTTCTTTCTCCCTTCTCTCTCTATTTTCTCACTCTCACTCTGTCTCTTTTTCAACATTCTCTCTCTCCCTATTTATCTGTCTTAATTTATCTTATCCCCTCCCTTTCTCACTCATGCACTCTCTCTCACTCTTTTCTTTCTCCCCCTCTCTCTCTCAGACACACACACTCCATCTCACACTTCTTTCTCTTACTTGCTTGCTCCCTCTATCTCTCTTCTATCTTTTGCTCTCACTCACCCTCACTATCTCCTTATCTATCTCTTTATATCTCATTCTCTATCAATCTCTTTGTTTGCACTCCCTTTATCCCTCTCTTTTGCCACTTTATCTATCCTGCCCTTTTGCTCGGTCCCTTCTTTATCATTTCTCTCTCGACTCCTCTCTTTCTCTTTCCTTCTCACTTCCAATAAGCCCCATCTTCTCTTTATTCCTCTCCTCTCTCTATTCCCCTCTATCTTTCTCGAACTCTCTCTCCCCCACACTTCTCTCTCCTTTCTCACCCTCTATTTTTTATGTTTCTCATTCATTCACTCTTTCACACTCTTCTCTTTGGCACTCACTTTCTCTCCCCGCACTGTCTCTCACTCTCTCTCTCACTCTCTCTATCTCTCTCCCATTTCTTCCTCCCTCTCCAACTCTCCCTCCCACTCTCCCTCTAATCTTGATCACTCTCTCTCTTTCTCTCTCTCGATCAAACATTATCACTTTATCTCTTTCTCTTTTTCTCTCAATCTCTCTCACTCTTTTGTTCTTCCCCTCAACTTCTCTTACTCCATCATTTCTTCTCCTCTCTCTCTCTCTATTTTCTCTATCTCCCTCTCATTCTCTTGCTTTCAATCTCTCACAATGTTTCTCTTATTCTCTCTCTCCCTCATTTTTTCTCTCTCCATCTGCTCACCCTTTCTATCAACAATATTCTCTCTCATTCTTCCTTTTTATCTCTTCTTTGGCTCTCTCTTCTCTCACTCATACATCCCCCTGTCTCACTCACTCACTTTCTTCTCTCATTCTTTGTTATTTCTCTCTCACTGTCCCACTTATTGCTCTCTCACCCACTTTCTCTAACCCTTTCTATCCTTTTCCATATCTCTCTATCTTGATATCTATTTTTCTCTCTATCTCATGCTACCTCTCTCACTTCCTCGCTCCTTCGTCTCTCCAGAATTCATCTCCCCCTCCGTCTCTTCCTTTCTCCCTTTCTTCTTCACTCTCTCTTTCACTGTCTCTTGTCTCACTCTCTCTCTCCCTACTTTTGACACACAAGCATTCTCTCTTAATCTCTCTCTTTTGTTTCTCCCTCTCACTCTCTTCACTCGTTTCTTGCACTCTCTCTCTCCCTCACTCTATCTATATAAATCCCTCTTTCCTCCCTTTTTATATTTCACCACCCTTTTGTCTCCCTCTCCTTCCCTTCCTCCCTTCCTCTCCCACTCTCAATTTTTCCTTTTTTTCTCTCCCTTCCTCTCGTCTTCTTTTTCTTTCTCTCACCCACTCTCTCCCACTTTTCTCTAATCTCTCTCACTTCCTCTATCCCGCTCCCTTTCTCTTTCTATCCCTCACTTTTCTCTCTCTCCTGCTTTATTTCACTCTCCCTCTCCTTCTCTCTTCTCCACATCTCTCCTCTTTAAACTCTATAATTTTTCTCCCTCTCTATGGATTTCTCAATCTAACTCTCTCCATCTCTCATTCTATCTATCCCTCTCAACTTATTTTTATCTCAATATCTTCCTCCCTCTTTCTCTATCCCTCTCTCCCTCTTTCTTCTTCCCTCCCTCTATCTCTTATATAATCTTGGTCACTCTATCTCGCACTCTCTAGCTCTTTCTCACTCACTCTATTTTGATCACTCTCTATATTGGTCTACCTCTTTTATCTATCTCTCTCTCTCTCTCTCTCTCTCTCTCTCTCTTATCTACCTTGATCTCCCTCTATCTCTATATTTGTCTCACTATCTCTCTCTTACTCCTTTATAACTCTCTCTGTCCTTCTTCTCTCACTCTAAAAAGTGAGATAAAGAGAAAGGGAGAGAGAATGTTTTTGTTTGTAAGTGAGAGATTGTGAGAGATGGATATATAGTGAGAAAGGTTGAAAGAGAGTGAGAGATGGCAGGAGAGTGGGTAAGAGAGAGACTAAATAATAGGAGCAAAGGATAGAGAGACCAAATAAAAGTAAGAGAAGCGGGACAATGTAGGAGAAGTGGGAGAGAAGAAGAGGCATAGTACGAGAGAGAGGGACAAAGAGAGAGAGCGAGAGGGAGAGAGTTAAAAGAAGATTGGGAGAGAAAGATAGAGAATTAGATCAAGAGCAAGAGAAAAGTAGAAAGGGGGAGTAAGATATAGATAAGTGAGAGAGAGATACAAAAAATAGAGAGGCATAGAAAAAGAGAGTGAGATAGGGCAAGAGAGGAAAGAGACCTAGAGGAGAGGGAGAGAGAGAGGCAGAGTGAGAAAGAGAGAACTAAGGAGATTTAGTGAGGAGGAGGGACAAAACGAGATAGATAAGTGAAGGAGAGTTTAAGGTAAAGATAAAAAAGGTGCAAGACTGAGACAAAAGGACAAAGTTAGAGTGAGAGAGAGTGAGAAGAGTGAGAGAGTGTGGAAGAAAGAGAGACGAGAGATTAGAGTGCTAAAGTGGGACAGAAAGATCACAAATGAGGGTGAGCAAAAATGGAGGAGAAGAGAGTGAGAACACAAGAGAAAGGGGAAGAGAGAGAAGAAGGGGTAGGAAGAGAGAGGAATAAGGAGAGAGGGGGAGAGGGAGAGAGGAGCAAGAGAGAAAAAAAGGGAGGAGGAGAGAGAAAGATAGAGAGACTGATAGAGTAAAAGGAAAGAGTGGAAGAAATAGGAAAAGATAGAGAAAGAGGGAGAAAGAGATAGAGATATATTTATAGAGAGAGCAAGGAAAGAGTGGGGATAAAGCTAGAAAGAGAGTATAAGAGACAAGGATAATGAACGAGAGTGTGAAAAGTAGAGAGAGCAAGAGACAAAGAGGGAGAAAGAGGAACAAGAGAGAGAGAGATAGAGCTCTCTCTCGTTCCCTCTCCCTCTCTCTCTGTCTCTCTCAATCTCACTCTCTTCTCTCTATTCTCTATTTATCTTTCCATCGGAGAGTTGAGAAAGCAAGAGAGGGAGGGAGAGTGAGTGGGAGCAAAAGAGGGGAAGAGAAAGAAAAAATGGAAAAAATAGAGGGAGAAAGAGGATAGAGAGAGCAGAGGGAGGAAAGGAGGCAAGAAAAGAGATGAAGTGAAAATGTGGGAGGTAGAATAGGGAAGTAAGGAGCCGAAGAGAGTGAGAGAGAGAGGAAGGGAAGGTACTGTGGGAGTGAGTGAGATACTAAAAGGGAGGGTGGGAAAGAGAGGAAAGAGAGAGTGAGAGAGAATGACTAAGAGGGTGAGAGAGAGAGAGAGGCTGAGAGAGTGAATAAGAGACAACTAAGAGTAAGATAGAGTGTGCGTGTGTGTGAGTGAGAGATACAGAGAAAAGGTTAGAGTGAGAGAGAGTTAAAAGGGTAAAAGAGAGAATTTGATAGTGATAGGGAGAGAAAGAGAGAGGGTAAGAGGAACTAGATAATGAGAACAAAATAAGAGATATAAGCTAAGAGCAGGAGAGAAGGGAGAGTAGATGAGACAGAGTGAGAGAGAAAATTAAAGAGATAGAAAGAGAGATGGAGATGGAGAGGAGGAGAGTAAAAATGAGAATGAAAGGGAGTGCATAAGAGATACTAAGAGCGAAAGCAAGAGAGTGATCGAGAAGGGCAGTGAGATAGAGAAAAGTGAGTAAGAGAGATAAAGTGTAAAAAAAGAAAGAAAGAGAGAAGAAAAAGTGAGAGAGATAAAGCAAAAGAGAGAAAAAGAAAGAGGGAAAGAGAGGGAAAGAGAGTGTGTGAGGAATTATGGGAGGGAAAGAGAATGAGGGAGGGAGTAAGAAGGAGAGAGAATTTGAAATAAAGGTAGAAATTATGTGATAGGGAGAGACGAGAGAGTTTTTGTGAGAGAGAGACACAAGAAGAGGGAAAAAAGTGAGGATGAAGGTGATAGAGTAAGAGAGGGGGGAGCGAAAGGAAGGGGAGAGTGCGAGGGAGAGAGATAATGGAAGTGATCGAGAGAGAGGGGAGAAAGTAAGAGAGTGATAGAGCTAAAGAGGGAGAGACAATAAGAAATAGGAAAAGTGGGAGAGAAAAGGAGGGAGAGAGCCAAAAACACAAAAAAGAGGGATAAAGAGAGAGAAATGGTGATAAATAGTGAGAGTGGGTGAGGGCAAGAGAGAGGATGAGTTATAGTGAGAGTGAGATAGAGGCAAGAGAGTGGGTGCAAGTGAGAGAAAAAAAGAGTGCAAGAGAGAGTGGAAGAGAGAGGAAAGGGAGAGAGATAATGTGTGAGAGAGAAAGATAATGTTCTAAAGGAGGGAAATAGATGTGAGAGCGGGAGAGTTATCAGAACGAGAGATGAGTCAGAGGGTGTTGAAGAGAGAGGCAAAGAGAGTGTGTAAAAGAGGGAGAGGGAGGAAGAAAGGGTGAGAGCTGTAGGGAGAAAGGGAGAGAGAGCGCGAGAGGGAGAGAGGGAGAAAGAGTGAGAGAGAAAGAGAGATAAAAATGATGGAGAGAAAAAGTAAGTGAGGAAGAGATAAGAGCAAGAGAGATAAGGGAGCGAGAGAAGGGAGGTGAGAGATAGAGTTTATATAAGACAGAGAATGATAGAGAGATAATAAGAGAGAAGAAAAATGGAAACTGAGAGAAGAGGTGAGATAGAGAGAACAAATAAAGAATAAGAGAGAGGGAGAGAGAGTGAGTGATAAAAGAATGAAGAGCTTAAAAGAGAGAAGATGTAGAGTCTGAGAGATAGAAAGAATGAGAGAGTAAGAGGAGAGAGGAGTACAAGAGAGGAGTACAAGAGAGTGGGAGAAGGGGAGAGAGAAAGAATGAGAGTAAGAGGAGATTAAAGGAGAATTACAAGGGATAAATAGAGAAGAGAGGAGTACAAGAGAGAGACTGAGATGGAAAGATAAATAGAGAAGAGAGAAGAGAGTTAGATTGAGAGAGAAAGAGAGAGAGAGGGAGAGGGAACGAGAGAGAGCTCTATCTCTATCTCTTGTTCCTCTTTCTCCCTCTTTGTCTCTTCCTCTCTCTATTTTTCACACTCTCTTGTTCATTATCCTTCTCACTTATACTCTCTTTCTTGCTCTATGCCCACTCTTTTCTTGCCCTCTCTATAAATCTATCTTTATCTCTTTCTCCCTTTTTTCTCTATCTTTTCCTATTTCTTCCTTTCTCTCCTTTTCTTTTTATTTATCTTTATCTACCACTCTATCAGTCTCTCTCTTTCTCTCTCCTTCTCCCTTTTTCTCTCCCTTGCTCCTCTCACCCTCTCTTATTATACCTCCCTTCTATAAGTCTATATTTCTTCTTATCTCTCTTATTTTACCTTTCTCTCTATCTCTCTCTCTAAGTCATCCTTTTCTTTTCTTCCACTCTCTCTACCCACCTCTCCTTCTAGCTCTCTCTTTGTCTACCCTCCCACTCCCTCTATCTCTCTCTCCTATTCTCTCTTTCTCCATCTTATGATCTCTCACCCTTTAACTTTATTGCTCGCTCTCTCTCTCTCTCTCAGCCTATCTCGCTACCAATTACTTCACTCTCTCACTCTTCTCTCCCTTTCTCACTCTCTTGCTTGTTACCTCTTACTCTCTTTTCTATACCTCTGTTACTTGTTTTAGCTCTCCCCAACTCTCTTCCTCTCTCCTCTTTGCTCTTTCTCCCCTCTTTCTCACATTAGCTCTCCCCTCTACCTCTATCTCTCTCTCTCGCTTGTTATCTCCCTCCCACTCTATTACCATCTCTATCTCACTTTCTTACACATTTCTCCCTCAATTCCATCCTATCATCTCTCACTCTCTTTTTTTTTGTTACTCACACTCTACATGTCCCTTTCTCTCTCTCTCTCTCCATTCCCTCTCCTTATCACTCTTTATCACTTTCTTTTTCTCTCTCTCACTCCCTCCCTCTCTCCCCCTCTATAACTTGTTCTCGCTCTCTTTTCTCTCTCTCGCTCCCCTTGCTTACTCACATTTTTTCTCTCTCACTCTCTCTCGCACTCTCTCACTTGTTGTCTCCCTCTCTCAATCCCGTCCTCTTCCTTTACTCTCTACCCTCTCTCTCCCTTTTCATCTCTCTCACTATCAACCTTTCCCTACTCTCTCTCCTTCTCTCCCACTTTTTATCTCTCTTCATTTATCTCCCTCTTTCAATCTCTCTCCCTCTTTCAATCTATCTCTTACTCCCTCACCTGCTCCATCTCCCTCACTCTTCCCTCTTACTTTCTCTTCTCTCTCGCTCTCCCTTTCACCCTCCCTCTCTCTCACACACACTCTCTCAGTCTCTCGTACTCTATCTTTAGTGAGATAGAGAAAAAAGAGAGAGATAGAGAGAAAGGGAGAGAAAGAATAAGAGCAAGAGAAATTGAGGAGTGAGCCAGGAGAAAAGTAAAATGAGAGTGAGGGAGATGTAGTGAGATAGACATTATAAAGGAGAGACATGGAAAGGAGAGAGAGTGAGCTAGAGATGGAGGAGTGGGCAGAAGAGGGTGATAAAGTATTTGTGGGTGTTTGAGAGAGATGCAGTGAGAGAGAACAACAGAGTCAGAGATATTATAAAGAGAGCGAGAAAGAAAAAAAAGATTGAAAGAGAATTAATGACAAAAAAAGAGAGCAAGAAGAGATGAAATAGATAAAAGAGAGGGAAAAAATGAGATAGATACAAAAAGAGAGACAGAGAGTTCAACCGCAAAGAGGGAGAGGGAGAGGGAGAGGAAGGAGATAAAGTGGTAAAAAGAGCGAGATTGAGATATATAGAGAAAGAAGAGTGAGAGGAGAAAGTTAGAGAAGAGATTAATTATGAGAGATTTTGGGAGGGAGAGTAAGAAAGCAGGAGAGAGGTAGAGAGATAGAGAAGACCAGGAGAGGGAGTGGAGAGAGATAGAGAAGGAGGGGAGATGGAGACAAGAGTGTGAGAAAAAGAGGGAGAGTGAACTATTGTGAATGTGCGAGAGGGGTGTGAAGAGAAATATGATAAATCTTCAGCCTCCTTCCCTTTATTTCTCCTCCTCTCTTCCTCCTCTTCACTCTTCTTTTCCCTCTCTTCCTCTCTCTCTCTCCATCCCTATCCCTCTCCTTCCCTCTCTCTCCACCACTCTATCTCTCTCCTCTATCTTGCTCACTCGCTCTCTCGCTACCTTGACTCTCCTACCATCTCTCTCTTCTCTAACTCTAAGCTCTCTTTTCTTCCTTTTCTCAATTTCTCTCTCTCTCCTCTCCCTACCTCTCTCTCACGTACTCTCTTATACTCTCTTCTACTTCTTCCTCACTCTCTCTTACTCTCTCTTGCTCTCCCCCTTATATAGGTATTTCTTTTGCTCTTTCTTTCTCTTTCTCTATACTTATGTCTCTCTCTCCTTCTCTCAGTCTCTCTCATTTTCATTTTTATTTATTTCTCCCTCTCTGTTTCTGTCTATCATTCTTTCTCTCCTTCCCTTTCTCTCCCTCACTCCTCACTCTTCCTCACTTCTTAAACCATCTCTATCTCTTGCTTTCTCTCGCTCTCCCTTCTTCTCTCTCCCTCTCACTCTCTCTTTTTCTCTATCACTATCTTGCCCACTTTATTATTCTTATCCTCTCTCCTCCCACTATCACTCTCTCTTATCTATGTCTCTCTATCACTTTTAATCTTCTCACACTTCTCACACATCTCTCTTTCTCTCTCACACACACATTCTATTACTCACACCTTTCTTATTTATATCTCCAATTCTAATCCCTGCCTCTTTCTCTCTTCCTCTCTTCCTCTCTCCATTATTCACACACTCTCTCTTGTTCACTATCGCTTTTTCTTGTGTTCTCTTTCTTTCTCTATCCCCACTGTTCTCTTGCACTCTCTAAAAAAATTTTCTCTATCACTTTCTCTCTCTTTCTCTCTATCTATGCCTCTTTCATCCTCTATCTCCTTTTCTCTTTATTTATTTTCTTCTCTCCCACTCTATGAATCTCTATCTTCCTCTCCCTCCTTTTTTTCCTCCCCTGCTCCTCTCTCCCTCTTCCTCTCCTCTCCTTTCTACTACCTCTCTATCTCTCTCCCTCCCCCTGCTTCTCTCTCTTCCCTTTCTCTCGTGCCCTCACTCTCTTCCCCTCTCTTTTTGCTCACCCTCAATTGTGATATCTCTCTCCCACTTTTAGCTCTCTTCTTTGGCTCTCTCTTTCTTCCACTCTCTCGCACTCTTGGCATTCTTTCTCTCTCTATCCGTCTATCTCACCCATACACCTTTCTTATATTTTACCTCAATTTCTTCTTCACTTATCTCTCTGGTTCTCTCTCCTTTCCTCTATCTCACTCTTTCTTTCATCCTCAATAAATCTTCCTAGCTCTCTCTCTTGCTCACTCTGCCTCTCTCTACTTCACTCTCTCAGAATCTCCCTCTCTCTAGATCTCACTTGCTTTCTTTGTCTCACTCTCTCTTTTGTTGTCCTATCTCAATCTCCCTTTCTATGTCTCTATCTTTTTTCTATCTATCTCACTCTGTTATATATTACTCCCCCATTTCTATCTCTCTCTCTCTCGCACTTTCTCTCATTCTCTCGCTTTCTCTCCCAATCTCTTTTTTAATTCTCTCAATCTCACTCACACACAAAAGCATTCTCTCTCTCTCTCTCTTTGTCTCTTTATCTCACTCTCACTTACTCTCTCCCTCTCTCTCTCTCAGTCCTCTCTCTCCCTCTTTCTCTCTGTCCTTCACGTACTCTCTACTTCTCTCTCTCGCTTATCTCTCATTTCTCTCTTTCTCTCGATCTCTTACACTATTTCTCCGTCACTATCTAGCTCTCTCACTCTCTCACACATGTACACCTTCCATATCTCTATCTTCATTTCCCATCCCAATATTTCCCTCCCTGCATCTCTCTCTCTCTCCCTTCCTCTCCCTTATCTCACACACCCTCTCACTTGGTCCATCTCTACCACACTCCCTCTCCCTAACACTCTCTCTTCCTAGCTCAGTATATCTCACTCTCTTCTTTTACCCTCTCTCAGTCTTTATCTATTTCCATCTCTATTTTTTTTATATCTCTCCCTCTGACTCTTCTCTATCTCTCCCCTTTACTCTCATTCTCTCTGTCTCTCCCAATCTCTTTTTTGAACTCCTCGCTCTTCATTTCTTTCTCCCCTTCTCTCTCTCTGTCTCGCATTATGTCAATTTTCTCTACCTCTTCTCCTCTTTTCTTTTTGGTCTATCTCTCTATACTTCTGCTCTTATTATGTAGCTCTCTCTCCCTCTTACTCTTCTCTCTCTCTTACCCTCACTATTACTCTAAATCAATCCATCTATCTCCCTCAATCTCTTCCTTTTTCTCAATATCTCCCCTCTCTTTCCATACCTCCCACCCTTTCCCTCTCTCTCATTTTCTCATTACCTCTCCCTTCTTCTCTCACTCTCTCTCTATCTGTTTCTTTATTTTTTCTCTCCCTCTTGCCTTTCTCTCTCACAGTATTTACTTATATGTTCTTCTTCTTACTCTGTTTCCCTCTCTTTTCTCTCTATCTCTTATTCACCTCCTTTCTCTCTCACTTCCTCTGCATCTCTCAATCTCTCTCCCTTCCACTACTTCACTTCATATCTCTCCCTTATTCTCCCTCTCGATTTCTCTCTTACACAGTCTCTTGTTCACTCAAATCTCTCTCACGCTTTCTCTCACTCACCCTCTCTATTTTTCTCTTTTATGATTTGTCTATCTTTCCTTATTTCTCTTTTATGGGCTCACTCTCTCCCTCTCTCTTTCTAAATCTCTCTCACACAAATACCTTCCCTATTTCTATCTCCATTTCTCCCTCTCTCTGACACTCTTTATGATTCTACTTCTATCTCACCCACTTCACGGTTCTCTAAGATTAAGAGAGTGAGACTTAGAGAAATGGAGAAAGAAAAGTTTAAGAGAGAGCGGTGGAGAGGAAGATAGAGATAAGAGAGCGGTAAGAGTCAGAGAAAAAAAGAAAAATAATGCGAGAAAGAAAGATAAGAGACGTTGGTGAGAAATGGGCAAGAGCTAGAGAGGAAAGAGAGAGAGAGTAATTTAGACATGGAGAGAAAGAGGTAGAGAGTGAGAAAGAAGTGCAAGAGAGAGAAGAGAGAGAAAGTGAGTGCAAGGGGAGGCATAAAAAGAAGGAGAGAGTTAGAGAGCAAGTGAGAGGGGAGAGATAAGTAGGAGAGGGTGGAGAGAAAAAGATAGAGAGCGCAAGCAAAAGAGTGTGTGAGAGAACCTTAAGTGAAGCTAAGAGAATAGAGAGAGAGAGAGAGAGTGAGACAAATAGAGATGAAGAGAAAACAAAGATAGATAAAGATGTAGAGATGGTGAGAGTAAGATTAAGACGAAGATAGAAAGAACAATGAGATAGATAAATATTAAAAGAGAGAGAGATAGTCAAATTCGAATAATAAAAGAGATGGAACATAGGAGAAGAGTTAGAGAGATGGGAAGAGAGATAATTAAGAGTAAGATAAAGCAGAGAGAGTGAGAGAAGAGAAGTGATATTAAAGGATGGAGAGTAAGTGATATTGAGAGCAAGAGAGAGGGAGTGAAAATGAGAAAAAGATGAAGAGGGAGAGTGAGGGAGAGATGGAGCTATTGTAGTGGAAAGAGTGACTAATAGAGGGAGAAAAATAGAAAGCTATGTAGAGCCTAAGAGAGGAAAGAGAGAGTTATGGAGAGAGAAGATAAATTGAGAGAGAAGAGAAAGTCAAAGAGATAGTGCAAGTAAGAGAGATAGAAAGAAAGTGAGAGAGAAAGGAAGAGAGAATGTGTATGAGATTAAGTAAGAAAGAGAGAAAGAAGGAAAGGGAGGGAAATAGAGAGAGAGAGAGAGAAATGGAGATAGAGCTAGGGATAGTGTAAGAGAGAGTAATATGAAGATAAATATATATATATATATATATAAGGGAGAAGAAGAGGGTGGAAAGTGAGAGGGAGGGATGAGAGAGAAAGTGCGAAAGAGAGAGAGCATAGTAATAAAATAAGGAAAGATAGAAAAGAGGGTGGAAGAGTGAGCGTTGACAAATAGAAGAGAGAGAAAGATAAGTGATGGTAAGAGAGAATGTAAGAGAGCAAAGGGAGAGGGCGTGAGAGAAGGAAAGATAGACAAGTCGAAAGGAGTGAGAAGTTTGAGAGGAGGGAGGCGGTGGGAGAGAAGGAGAAATGGGGAGAAAGAAAAAGAAGTTAAAGTGAAAGGAAAGAAAGAGGGAAGAGAGTGACGGATGGAGGGAAAGAGATAGAGGCCACAAGGGAGAACGGAAGGGAGAGAGGGATGAAGAGAGAGAAAAAATGATAGTGATGAGGGAGTAAGAGAAGAGAGTGAGAGAAGTGAGAGATGAGAAATAGAGAAGAGAGAAAAAGATGCAAGAGAGAGAGAACAGAGAGAGTGAAAGGAAGCATGGGAGCAAGAAGGGGAATAATAAATGAGAGAGCTCTTGACTGGGAGAGATGGAGAGATAAGTAGAGAAAAACATAGAGTAAGAGAGGAAGAGAGATAGAAAAGAATAGATAAGTGTGGCAAGAGGGAGAAAGATTGAGAAAGGAGAGGGAGGGAGAGATAAAATATTCAGCACTAGAGATAAAGATAGAGAGTGTATGTGAGAGCAAGGAAGAGAGGAAGGGTGGAAGTGTGAGAGAGAAAAGAGAGAGCAAGAGGTGAGGAAATATAGCTAAGGACCGA
>JAKZJZ010001747.1:0-24994 GCA_022702705.1 Papilionanthe hookeriana x Papilionanthe teres
TTCCAATTAGGTGCAACAATGATAAGTGCAGTTATTATTTTTTTCTTTTAGAATATTAAAAGCATTAATACATTCTTTGTTAAATTCAAATTTCACAACTTTTCCAATAAATGACAAAGAGGTTTAACAATTTTAGAAAAATCCTTTATGTATCTTCTATAAAATCCAGCATGACCTAGAAAACTTCTCATATCAGTAACAGTAGTAGGTGGTTGCAATTTAGTAATAATTTTCACCTTCGCTTGATCTACTTCCATTCCTTTTTGTGAAACTTTGTCACCAAGTACAATGTCTTCTGTGACCATTAATTGACATTTTTCCCAGTTAAGAACTAAGTTTGTTTCTTCACATCTTTTCAGAACTTTGGAAATGTTTTCCAAACAAGATTCAAAAGAAGTTCCAAAAACTAAAAAATCATCCATGAATATTTCAATTCCTTTGTCAATCAAATCACAAAATATTGACATCATACATCTTTGAAAAGTTGCAGGTGCATTACATAAACCAAAAGGCATTCTTCTAAAAGCAAAGGTTCCATAAGGACTTATAAATGTTGTTTTCTCTTGGTCCTCAGGAGCAATAAGTAATTGATGATAACCAGAATATCCATCCAGAAAACAGAAATATGGGTGTCCAGCTAGTTTATCGAGCATTTGATCCAAGAAAGTTAAAGGAAAATGATCCTTTCTAGTGGCCTCATTTAATTTCCTAGAATCAATACAAATTCACCATCCAGTAACTTGTCTTGTAGGAATTAGTTCATTTTTATTATTGACAATGACAGTTACACCTCACTTTCTTGAACATAATGAATAAAGTTTGTCGGCATTTTGTAGGTCGTGTTTTATTTAAGAGGGGTCGCTACCGTAAATCTTTAGTGAATTTTTAATTTAATTAAAATAAATAATTTGAAAAATAACATTTGATTTTGAAAATAATTTTAAATTTGAAGGTTTTAAGATATGAGACTAAACCGATCTCACATCCCAAATAGTTTATATAAACGAGCACCGCACCACAAGCCAGTGTATCTATCCCTAAGGATAGACACAGCGCTTGACGGTGGGGCTCGATTAAATAAACTAGAAGATTTGTGACATCCGTTTGGTCTGCGAACCAATTTTATAAGCCGACAAAATTCCCCTTGCTTAATATGAAAACATTAAACGGGGTTTATATTACTCAGGTTCTTCAAAATTCACTATAAGGGCAAGCCCCATAGTTAATTACATCTTAAGTGACGGGAATCACCTAGAAAACTCTCGATAATAATCAATAGTTCGCTCTCGAGGATTTGAAAGTTTAAGTTTTCGAGGGATTGAATTTTGGAATTTCAATAGGGAATGGATCAAGTTTGGAACATTTTGTTTTGTGAATCGAAAGGAAGAAAAGTAGGAGAAATCACGTGATTCGAAGTGAACTTGGTAATTTCCGACTATCCTATTGTGTGGCTTAAATTTAGGAAAATCCTAATGTTTATTTAAATGTTTTGATTTTGTCGATTTTAATTAATTAGGACTTATATTTATATGATAGAATCATACGAAATAGCCTCGAAGATGTGAGGGTTTATGTCGTATCGGACGACTACCTCGGAATCCTAAGTCCAGGTTAGGGCTTAATTTGCAATGCAAATGCCTAACGAAAAGGTTGAGGATTTATGTTGCACTAGGCAAACTACCTCGAAATCCTATGGCTTGGTTATTTAATTCTAGGAAAGTTTTGTTGAAGTAGGTTCGAGTTTCTGCGATGACGATGGCCGTCTTTGCCATCAGTGCTCAGAGCTCCTTATTGTTGCGGAGGTTTAGTTTTAGAAATCATAAATCGGGAGATGAGAAAAGTGTTTTGGTTTAGAGAAGTCTTAATTTCCAGGTGGTTTTTTATGTTTTAATTAAAACAAATCTTAAAGTTGATTATAACGACACTAGGTTAAGATCCGCGGTTCCATCCTTCGGCATCATTATTTTTATCGGATTCACTTAGTCGAGATGAATTTGCTAAACTCAGTTGAATGAGTTCCACACTTTCATTTAGACCGTGGGAAATCCCGTTAGCAACACGTAGGTTACATCATCAGAGGTATTCCGATCATCCAACGGGACGTTTTAATTTAGTTGTAATTGTAGTTTTGTGTTCTGTTTGTGATTAAATTTTGAGTTGTTTTATATTTTGAAATGTTGTGGCGGTGAATTTTATCTTGCAATGACTTTTAATTTAGTTTTGGTTTCAGTTTTAGGGGCTATCCTAAAGGTGTGGGTTTTCATGCAACAAATGTCTTATCATGCAAGAAAAGTAAAGTGCATTCGCAATAAAGTAAATTACGATAATGTAAATTGCGAAGAAAGTAAATTGCAATAAAATAAAAGCGTACTGGAGGGTCTTCCCGTCATCCCAAGCTACACTTAAAACACAATTAGAATATTTAAGCAGAGTTCCTAGGTAAAGCTAAGGGAAAGGTTATGGTTTTCTACCAAATTCCTAATCCTATAGTTAGTCATTCCCTATGACGTCTCAGGTTCTTTGTGTTTTGGTTTAAGGACGATTTTCTTCATCAAAGAACAATTAAGTCCAATTGTTCTTATAAATGTCCTATCATATCGAGGAAGTGCTTAAGAATAATCTTAAACATCTTTTCGATATTTTCTAGGATTGTTTTAAGTCCAAATGAATTTAATTATATAAATGAATTAATCGACCGAGAATTAGAGTTTTGTTAACTTACTCAGTGAACTAGGACATTTGAATATCCTATAAGTGAAGTAACATTTCATTTAATGTCCTATTTAGGAGTTATGATAACTAAAGCTTTTGAGGGTAAATTGGTATTCAAATGATTTGATTTAAGTTAATGGGTTTAAATTTGGAATAGTGTTCAAGTTATTTTAGATTTATTTTGAATTCTTTATGTCTTAGGTGATGTTATATTTAATTTAATTTAATTTAATTTAATTTAAATTGAGTTTTAATCTAATTTAATTCAATAGAGTTTGATTTGATGTTAAATTAGTTTAATTTGATTTGATTTAATTTTAATTTAATTTGATTTAATTTACTTAATTTAATTTAATTTAATTATTCAATTTAATTTAATTTATTTAATTTAATTTAGTTTAATTTAATTATTCAAGTTAATTTAATTTATTTAATTTAATTTAATTTTATTTTATTTAATTTACTTAATTTAATTTAATTTAATTATTCAATTTAATTTAATTTATTTAATTTAATTTAATTTAATTTGATTGTTTAATTTAATTTAATTTGATTTAATTTAATTTAATTTAGTTTAATTTAATTGTTTAATTTAATTTAATTTGATTTAATTTAATTTAATTATTTTATTTAATTTAATTTATTTAATTTAATTTAATTTTAATTTAATTTTATTTTTTTAATTTTAATTGAATTTTTTAAAAGAGTTTAATAATTTAATTTTAGTTTAATGATTAAGTCTTTTAATATTTTAAATTTGAGTTATCATTTTAATTAAGAATTGAATATTAATGAGATAATTAATTTAGGGATTTTTAAATTAAAGAATAAATCTCTTCCTAATAATATCCCTATTTTAATAATTCCAATTTTATTATTCTTCCAAATTTAATCCATTATTTAATTAAAGTTTAATCATTTTAAAATTGCTTAATGGGTTTCTACCCTTTAATTATTTAAATTTCAATCATCCAAATCAGATTAGGATCAAATATTTTACTTGTTAATTTTTTATTAAACCTAAAAAATTTAATTAAGGATTAAAATTTTAATTACCACTTTACCCTTTAAGCTTAATAATTTCATAACTCACTAAATTGAACTCAAATGAACTTGAAATTTTTATGTAACTTCACTCATATGTCAATAAAGACATGAGAGGAGAAAATGTGATTTTTCTGTATTTAATTTATTTATATAATTATTTTTGGTAGAAAATAGAGATTTTCAAGGAAAATTTAATAACATGACCAAGGGAAAGTTTCTGTCCTTAAGAAAATTAGGGGACATTCCTATTGACCAGAGGACCACTTGGACCAATTTTGGTGATTTTTTGAATTATATTATTTTTATTATAAATATTTTAAGTTTTGGAGTGTTAATTAATTTAAAAATAAAATAAATGTTTAAAAATGAATTTTATATTTTTCAAAAATCTCTCTGATATCAAGGAAACCAGAGAAGCAAATTTTGTAATTTTCTGATTTTTCTATGATTTATTATAATTATTTTAGTGAAAATGCTAGAAAATACATTTTTTTAATTTTAAAATTACCTTAAAGCTTTAAAATTTAATATCTCACTAAATAGACCTAAGAAAAATGTGGGATTTTATCCTATGTGATTAAAATTCAAAATGTGACATTTTGGTGAATTTTATTATTTTTGTGATTTTTATTATTTTTTAATTATTAAAAATATTAAAATATTATTAAAAATCAACTTTTTTAGAAAATTGAAATTTTAATTTTCTTAGGTTCCCCTGATATCAGAGAGGCCCCAAAACCAATTTAGTGAATTTTTGAAAGGTATTTTAAAAGTTATGAATTTTTAAAGTTTAAAATGGCTAAGTGGCTTAATCAACCCAATTAGTGGGGCTAACCAAGTCCAATTGACCTCAAACTTTTATGGTTGATTCCTCTGATCCTAAAGGTCAGTGGAGAATTGATTTCAAGTCAATTTGATGCCTGGTTAACTCTAATTAAATAAAGACCTATTTTGGGTGTTTAAGCCGATTAGGGTTGTTTTAAATGAACTAAGTCAAAACCTATTTTTCCTAGGGTTCTCCGGTCATAAGGAACATCACCAAATTTTCCTATAATTTATTTCACAACATGCTATTTATTGGAATTAAAATACTCAAAACAGCAACATGAATTTGAAAAATCAATAACTTTTCATAGGGATGGCCTCGACTTTGGAAAATTCAGGGAATGTTCCCAAATTCGGAGGCTTCAAAAGCCCTATGGTCTCATGCCATGGTGAATTGTATACATGCATGGAGAATTAAAATAATGCAGAGAGTAAATAAATTATAAAAAATAAAATACTTGATGAAATTAAATGATTTCTTTTCCACATTATTCTCCTCCGTTCACTCGAGCAAGAGGGTATTTTTATTTTATTTTTCTGATTTTTCTACACGAGAGATATGAATTTTTGAAGTTTAGGGAATTAAATAAATAGAAAAATACCCTAATTTTCTATTTATCCACGCGGTGCCGCGTCAACCTCGGCAGCCTCCGAACGCACACGCGTCGCGCTCCCATTCGACGCCGCCACCCGAGTCGACAGCCGGGCCCCGCGGTTCTCGTACCGTCTCATGGTCCGAGCGCCATCCGAGTCATTCGTCCGCGCGTGTATTGAATGGACGGCATCCGTTCATCGTCCCCGAGCGTCCTCACCCGAGAGCCGTCCACACTAAATCCCTTAGATCTCACTCGATACTCGATGGATTTTTATGTTCTTATGCTCTATGGATTCGTCTTGAAGAGACGAACACATCTATACGGTTAACATGCATTGAAATTAAGGCATTTGAAATGGAGAATCTCCGGAAGCTCGGGATAAAGAATTAGCTCATAGCTTTGCTCGGAGAAGTGTGGCTTCAATCCGAGAGTTGTTGCACCTTCGATTGGATCCCGCGAGCTCCGGATGAAGTCTCCCGGTCCGGTGAATTGTCCGGATGTGATTTCGACCAAGCCCGATCACAAAGCTTGGAGGTCGGAGCAACCGGGTGGCCTGGAGATGGGGCTTTTCGTTGGTGGACACCTTCCCTTGGTCCGGTGAAGGTGTAGAACCAATCAATTTGGGAATTGGCTCACTGTGGAGAAGTGTCCTGGTTTTGGGTGGAATTTCAGCTGGGAAATTGATTTTATCGAGTGGGGATTAGGGCGAACTGATACGGGGATCAACTCGCTCTAAGGGTGGAGAAGGGTTTGGAACAATTTTGGCGCAGTTTCGACAAGGTTTGTGCTCGACCTCCTCTCATGGCCGAGAGGGGTGGAGTTTAAATAGGAGAGGGTGGAGGGCCTCCCGGGGGAGTTGAGGCATGGGATCGGCTGCTCCGGTGAGGAGAAGAACAACCATGGTGGCCATTGGGCATGGGGCAACTCGGCGAGTGAGAATTCCAAGCTCGGGCTCACATGATGCTCTCGGGTGTGGTGTTTTCCGGCGATCCGAGCGGCCGGCCGGCAGGCATGGGTCACCATCTCGACCGAGGAGGTCGGGGCTTGGCAATGGTGAAGTCGATCGGGCTTGGACATGTGTAAAGTGTTTGGATTAAAATGGAATGGGGGAGAGGCCATTTTGGCTTGAAATTGGTCAACCCATTGGTTTGGGTTGGGTGCACCTCCCCATGGCTGGTCTTGGGTCGAGAAGATCGGTTAGGCTAGCTGGTCAAGAGGTGGTGATGTCCTTATCCAAGAATATTTGGATTAAATCTTGGTTAAGGGAGACATGCTTAAGGCTAATGACTTTTAGGAGATGGTTAAAGGACCTCCTCCTTTTGCCATTAATGGCATGGTCACATGCCAAACTTTCATGGCTTCATATGGCTTCGTGAATGGCTCATCCTTGGCTCCATTTGGCTTGGGAAAAGCTTCGGTCAATTTCATGGAAATGGGTTTTAAGAATTTTTGGTAATTTGATGGAAATTTGTATGAAACTTGATTTGGAATAATTTGATGGTGAATTTAGGACTTAGGTAATGGATTTAATTAAGTGGATGACAAATGGAGATGTCATGTGGGCTTTAGGGTAGATTTTGGGCCTTTGGATGTGGTGAAGTGGGCTTTTAGGAAAGTTTAAGGGAAATGGGCTTTTGATTTTAGGATGGGCATTTGGATAAAAATTTTGTGAAGAAATTTGTCAAATAAATGTCATAATTGGTTTAGGGATGTTCTATGAAGGGCTTGGAATCAATTTGATGTGATTTGGAGTTGAATTGGTTTGAATTTGGGTTTATTTGGTAAGTAGGCCTATATGGGTCCAAGTGGGCCAAGTTGGGCTAATGTTGGGCTAGGGTTGAAATTGATGTAAAATTAATGTTGAGAAATATTTATGGGAGTGTTTCAAAGAGGTTTTGACTTTGGTTGGGCTTTGATTTTGGGGTTTGGGCTCATTTGGGTTAGGTTTGGGTTTAGGTCGAAAATGGGCCTTTTAACCTCGGGTTGAATTTGAGTGGGGTTTGGGTCTAAATTTTGGGCAAATCATGTTAGTGTTTTGTTTGTGGGAATGTTAAGGAAGATTTAGAAAAGGTTTGGGGTTAATTGGAGTTGAATTGGGTGAGTTTGGGTTAGGTTTAGGTCATGGGTCCAAATTGGGCTTTAAGGCCAAAAGTGAGATTGGATCCAAATTTCAATCAAATTGGGCTTTGATTTGGTCTAGATTGGTATTGGGGATGTTTAATTGAAGTTTAGAATTGAATTGGACCAAAATTGGGGTCAATTTGGTAGGTTTGGTTTGATATTGGGTGCACTTAGGGTTAAAATGAGTCAAATCGGGGGTTTTGACAAAAGTAGAGTAAATTGACAAAATTGGCCCATGGTGTAGTTGAACAAAATAAAATTGGGAATATTTGAGATTTTCTGGAATTTTCTGGGAATTTTCTGAATTTTTGGATTTTTAGGCCAAGAGGGGTATTTTGGGTATTTGGAGGGTATTGGGAGGTTTTCTTGAAATTTTTGGTATTTTTGGGTTTGGATGATCAGTTTAAGTGATGTGGAAATGTTTGGGATTGATTTTGGAGAATTTTGGGTAATTTGGAAATTTTTGAGAAATTTGGGTAATTTCGAGGGTTTTGGGTAGAGTTAGCGGGTGTAGGGTCCCGTGGGTCAAAAATTGAAAATTTGGGAAATTGAATATTGGGTGAATGTAAGTGGAAAGAAGTCATTTTGGTTGAGCCATGAAGCCATATCAAGCCCATATGAGCCATGAATGGACTCATTTGAGGCATTCACTATGTTGTTCCTAACCCTCTTAGCCAAGGGCTCAGGGGTTAAGGACCATCCATGTGAATCACCTACATGAGTCGGGGATGTCAAGTTAGGTATGGGTGTGGTTTTAGGAGGTATGTGGAAGTGTAGTGTGTGTGAGAGTCAGCCCCTCCACCGGACCGAGCCACCTGGGGCGGTCCTAAGGCCAAAGAGTCCTATAGGAACTCATCCTTTAAACTTCCACATCCGATTTCAACCATCTAGTGTGATTAGGGGTCTACAGATCAAGTTTGTGGAGTTTGCAGGGAGTTAAGAAGTGGTTTGAATTTCTAAAAGGTGGGTCCCAATTCTAGTCCTCTAAGACGAGTCGAAGGAAAAGCCTAAGGCTAGATCCTAAGTACTAAAGAGAAGAAGAGAAGACCTCATCAAAAATGAGGTCAACAAATGGACCCCCAATAGGTGTGGTGAGCTGACGGAGCACACCGCGCGTATTGGTGTTGACCGAAGCGATCAACAAAACCAACACAAACATCCAAGTGACAATACTTAGGACGAAATAGAAGAATTTCCGCTGGGGAGTAGCAAGTATATCTCTGAAACCGGAGATTCCTGAACTCTCGCTGGGGAAAGGAAAAGGAGGTGAATCCCAAATCACATGACACAGGAGAATTTCGATTTAGATTTTATTTTGTTTCAATTTAAGTTTTGATGTATGAGTTTAGATTTTAGTTTGGAGTTTCAATTTAGATTGGAGTTTGTCAAAATTAATTTGAAGGATTCGATTTGAAATGAAAATTGGAATTCGAGGTTGTAGATGTAACATCTTCAATCTCGAAAGAAAATTGAATTGATTAGATTGAATCATTGTAATGAGAAGAGATCTCAGAGCAATGCGGTATTGGATGTAAAATCCTTAACCTCAAGAGTTTGATTTTGATGTATTTCAGTGCAATAGGAAAAGAATCCTAAAGCAGTGCAGCCTTGGATGTAAAATCCTCGACCCAAAAGGTTGAATTTGATGTATTTCGAAGTGCGATAGGAAAAGAATCCTAAAGCGATGCGGTCTTGGATGTAAAATTCTTGACCCAAAAGTTTGAATTTGATGTACTTCAGTGTGATAGGAAAGAATCCTAAAGCAAGTGCATTCTTGGATTTAAAATCCTCCACCCAAAAGGTTTGAATTTTATGTATTTCAGTGCAATAGGAAAGAATCCTAAAGCAGTGCAGTCTTGGATGTAAAATCCTCGACCCAAAAGGTTTGAATTTGATGTATTTCAAGTGCAATAGGAAAGAATCCTAAAGCGATGCAATCTTGGATATAAAATCCTCGACCCAAAAGTTTGAATTTGATGTACTTCAAGGCAATAGGAAAGAATCCTAAAGCAGGTGCGGTCTTGGATGTAAAATCCTCGACCCAAAAGGTTTGAATTTGATGTATTTCAATGCAATAGGAAAAGAATCCTAAAGCAGTGCAGTCTTGGATGTAAAATCCTCGACCCAAAAGGTTTGAATTTGATGTATTTCAGTGCAATATGAAAGAATCCTAAAGCAGTGCAGTCTTGGATATAAAATCCTCGACCCAAAAGTTGAATTTGATGTATTTCAGTGCAATAGGAAAAGAATCCTAAAGCAGTGCAGTCTTGGATGTAAAATCCTCGACCGAAAAGTTGAATTTGATGTACTTCAGTGCAATAGGAAAGAATCCTAAGCAGATGCGGTCTTGGATGTAAAATCCTCGACCCAAAAGTTTGAATTTGATGTACTTAAGTGCAATAGGAAAGAATCCTAAAGCGAGTGCGATCTTGGATGTAAAATCCTCGACCCAAAAGGTTTGAATTTTATGTATTTCGAGTGCAATAGGAAAGAATCCTAAAGCAGTGCGAGTCTTGGATGTAAAATCCTCGACCCAAAAAGTTTGAATTTGATGTATTTCGAGTGCGATAGGAAAGAATCCTAAAGCGATGCAGTCTTGGATATAAAATCCTCGACCCAAAAGTTTGAATTTGACGTACTTCGAGTGCAATAGGAAAGAATCCTAAAGCGAGTGCGGTCTTGGATGTAAAATCCTCGACCCAAAAGTTTGAATTTGATGTACTTCAGTGCAATAGGAAAGAATCCTAAAGCAGTGCAGTCTTGGATGTAAAATCCTCGACCCAAAAGGTTTGATTTTGATGTATTTCAGTGCAATAGGAAAGAATTCTAAAGCAGTGCAGTCTTGGATGTAAAATCCTCGACCCAAAAGGTTAAATTTGATGTACTTCAGTGCAATAGGAAAGAATCCTAAAGCAGTGCAATCTTGAATGTAAAATCCTCGACCCAAAAGTTTGATTTTGATGTATTTCAGTGCAATAGGAAAGAATCCTAAAGCAGTGCAGTCTTGGATGTAAAATCCTCGACCCAAAAGGTTTGAATTTGATGTATTTCAGTGCAATAGGAAAGAATCCTAAAGCAGAGCAGTCTTAGATATAAAATCCTCGACCCAAAAGTTTGAATTTGATGTACTTCAGTGCAATAGGAAAAGAATCCTAAAGCAGTGCAGTCTTGGATGTAAAATCCTCGACCCAAAAGTTTGAATTTTGATGTACTTCGATCTGCAATAGGAAAAGAATCCTAAAGCAAGTGCAGTCTTGGATGTAAAATCCTCGACCCAAAAGTTTGAATTTGATGTATTTCAAGGTGCAATAAGAAAAGAATCCTAAAGCGATGCGATACTTGGATGTAAAATCCTCGACCCAAAAGTTTGATTTTGATTGAGAATTTGAAATCTGGAAAGGTTGAATTTGAGATTTGGAAGGATGAGTTTGAACTCGATTGAAATTTGATTTAAGATTTGATTTGAAATTTGGAAGGATGGAATTTGAGATTTGTGTTGATTTCGTTTATCTTTTAATGGTTCAAATTTTATTTTATCGTTTATTTAATGTTCATGTGAATTTGGTGTTTATCATTTTTTAAGATTTTTTTTAGGAAAGTTTTCTTTTATTCTTCTTTCTTTATTTCTTTTCGTTCTTTGTTCGAAGTTCATTTAACTTTAATGGCGTTTCCCAATCAATTTGCACAAAAGAGGTGAAGGCCAAAAACGTGACATGGTCACTTTCATTCCAATCATGTTGAAAATACATCATACAACTCGATCGGAATACATTTCATACAATCCATGTAGACTCAAAACGGATCGTGTATGATCTTTGTTGGTCCATCAAAAGAAGCATTTGTCAAAAAAATCATGTACTGAATAGTGGGGTACATGGTTAATAACATCACCTTCCAAGCCATCCTCGGCAAGGATGCCTGACTGGATGTACGTTGGAGGTGTGATATTTCCCATGTAACTCGCGGCTCGTAAGGCCGGAGGTTCTCTAGCTGCGGGTGCAGGTTGGAAATGGTAAGGTATCTTCGTTGTCGTCCATTCTCCTGAAAGTAACCGAGATCCGCTCCACTTGGCACTCCTGGTATGCAATGCTTAGCGATATCTCGCTCCGTTGCCCTTCGGTATCATGACGGAACCCACCGGTAAAGTTATCTTTGCTGGCCCTCGGAACTCACCTGTGCCTGCTATCCGGAGGTAAGATCCGAACATGATGTCACACTCGTTCAAGAAAGAGACTGTGCAGAAAGGTCTGACGAAGTCGTGGTGATCTATATGTGGGGGTATGCAGTCACCCTGTTTGTAGATGTTGATAATGCGAGTATTGGGTATGCAATCCGCTGGCGGTACCCTCCATGTTATCAATCTTTTTACCATTCTCCGATCACTAATGGCATCGGATCTACTTGCCCATGACGGAGTATCCCCGGTGGGTTTCCCTTTCGTCTTCGACGAAGTTGTAGCAGAGCATCCGCATTGTATTGTGATTCTTCCTTTCCCTGGCATCCATCTCCGGGGTTCCGAGTATGTGTTTTCCCTCAGGCGGCCTGCTCGGCCCATTCTCTTCAAATCCAGGATACAATCCACGATTTGCTGTTGTTCATACTCTGAGAATACGTCGGTATGTAGCTCGAGGCCCTTTAGTATGTTGATCCTTCTTCCTTTAATTCTCTCGAAGTATTCGAAAGTTTTCTTTTCAACATTCTGCATCCTCTCTAGCTCGTATTCCGGAATGATCTGCAGATGGCGAGGCCTTGTGACATATTGTGGGATATATGGTTCAATTCCTTCACGTTCCCCTGCATACCTCGGCTCCTCGGGGATGATGCCTGTCGGGACATCCCCGGGGTTGCTTCCGCAACAAGGTCATGCATTATTGGTGGTTCTATCCGGTGGCGTGGTAGCCTTCTTTCTTCCGATCTTACGGGGATTTCCCGATTCTTTACGTTATCCTAGGAGCTGGCCTCCTTTCTTCGGAGTTCCTGAGTGAACCGGTGTCCTTGAAATGTGTGTCTTGGCATTAGCAATTGTCTCGTTGCGCTGGTCCGCAGCTAGTTTTGTTAACATCTTACGGATACGGCAATTCTTATTTCTTCGTTGCGTGGCTGTGAGAGTAGCTCTCCGCACTTCTTGAATCTCTGTGGGCGCGGCACTGACAAGCCTGCCCTCCGCTGTAGCGACTACGGACTTCATTTTCTTATCTTCTTCGGTGTTTGCTTTTCTTTTCTTGTTGTTGGATTGGTGGCTTGGGCCACCCACTTTCATCACTGTCTGCCCGGGTAGTTCTTCTCGGTTAGCCGGGACCCGGTCACTTTCCTCGTATCGTAGGCTCGCTGGTGCGAAATCCGAGTCAATCTCGATTATCGCTCCATCTTTCACCCTCTTTTCATCGAGTGCAAGGCTTACGTCATTCTTAAAGTTCAGGACCAACCGCCCGTTCGACATTTCCCTGCGAAAAGACAAGGAAAAGGATCAGGGGCTGTACTAAGAACAAGAACATTAAGAAAATGTTTATTAAAGATACATTTTTTTATTTCTCCTATATTTAAAATTTAACAGGAATGAAGTAGGATAAGATCAGGGAAGAGATTTTGATTTGGAAAGGAAAACAAGGAAAACTTTATTATCATGATTTTATTTATTTTAACACATTTTATTATTTTTTTGGGTTCGGACCCAATCATAAGTAATTACTTCGCCCGTGTTTCTTAGGGATGAAGAATTCATTCCTTCGAAACATCAGGTAGCATAATACTTTTTCAAGTATCGTCCGTTGATCGGAAGCATATGTCGTTCTCCCTGGCAATTCACTAGCTGGTAGGAACCTCCTGAGTATACTGCTTCAACCACAAACGGTCCTTCTCGAGTGGGTTCAAATTTTCCTCCTATCTTGCGGTGTGCAAGAATAGGTCTCTTGAGAACGAGAACTAAGTCACCAACTTTGAAGGTTCTTGGGCGGACCGCGTTTGTCATGGGCTTGAACCATCTTAGCTTGGTATAGTTCTAAATTCTGTTGCGCTGCAAGTCTTTTCCCTTCCAAGCTTTCTAATTCTTCGAGTCGTAATCTGGCGTTTTCTTCGTCGTGATCTTGTTTGCAACCGCAATTCGAGTGAAGGAAGCCGAACCTCTAAAGGTAACACCGCCTCGGACCCATACACCGGGGCGTAAGGTGTAGCTTGAGTAGGAGTTCTGAAGGTTGTCCGGTAGGCCCATAAGGCTTCTAACAATTTCTCGTGCCAACTTCTCTTATTATCGTCCAAGGTTTTCTTTAAGATTTGAACGAGAGTTTTATTAAAAGCCTCAGCGAGACCGTTTGCTCTTGGGTAGTAAATTGTTGAGTATCGCCAGTCGATTCCGTGTCTCCTGACAAAATTGTTGATTTGTGTGCTTCGAATGCCGACCCATTATCCGAGATGATCTCGCGCGGCACTCCGAAAACGGTAGACAACTTGGTTCTTGAAAAGCCGTAGCACATGGTGTGCTTTCACTTCTCTAAGTGGGCCGCTTCGCCCACTGGAAAAGTAATCTGTAGCCGCAAGAATGAAGCGATGTCCTTTTGAAGATGGTGGTTCTATTGGACCCACTATATCCGTGCCCCAACATTCGAATGGCCACGACGCAATTGTCGGGTGCGGCACATTTGGAGGTTGGTGTAGAACCACTCCGTGCACTTGGCATTGGTGACGGCTCTTGGCGATTTTCATGCGGTCGGTCATCATCGAGGGCCGGTAGTACCCTAGTCTTTTAATTTTTATTTTCATCTTTGGACCCGATCGGTGAGCGCCACGGAGTCCCGAATGTACCTCTTTAACAATTTCACGGGCCTCGGACCCGCTTAGGCACCTTAGCCACATTTGATCAAAAGACCTTCGTATAATGTGTTGTTTATTAATGCGTAAGACGGAGTTCTTTTCTTGATCCGATGTGCTAGCGACCTATCGTCCGGTAGCTTTCCTGTTTGCGAGTAGATACATCGATAGGCTGTCGCCAATCTTCCGTATTTTTCATCATCTTCGTAATTGCTTCTTTTTCTTTTTCGATTTGTGTATTGTGTGCTATGTCGAGTCGTGATAGGACTCGACGTCCGTGAACTGACACCTCCACTGATTCATCTTGCAAACAGGCAAATTCTTTTGCGAGACGGGCTAAAGCATCTGCTAAAGCATTCTCTTTTCTGGGAATTTTGTAGATTGTCACATTTGGAATCTGTTCCAACAACTGTATGGCATACTGGAAGTATTGTTCGAGTCTTGGTTTAAAAATTTTGTATTGTCCGGCGATCTGTTGAATGATTAACTGTGAATCCCCGTAGATGTTGATGTCTGTTATCCCCATTTGAATAGTTAATTCCAGTCCCGTTATGAGGGCTTCGTATTCTGCTTCATTGTTTGTACACGGTTCTGTCGAGTGGTAAGAGTATCTTAACATCCCCCGCTCCGGCGTTATAAAGATTAGCCCGATTCCCGCCTTACCGGGCACTATCACTTGCGATTCTTCGTCTTTGTGTGCTTGAAGATGCTCCGTCGAAATATAATTCCCAACGTCGATCATCGAGGTCTTCTAGGTTCATTATTTGTTCATCCGCGAATCGTCATTGAGAGGAGATTCTGCCGGCAAAGGGTGTGCTTGCGAGGAAGTCCGCTAAGACTTGTCCCTTTACGGCACGCGAGAGGCACGAAAGTTATATCGAATTGCAATAATATCATTGACCATCTAGCAAGTCCGCCGGAAAGTGTTGGACGAGTCATCAAGTATTGCAATGGATTAAACTTCGAGATCGGGTTAACCTTATGAGAAAGCATGTAGTGCTCGAGCTTTTGAGCGGCGAAGATCGAGGCCAAACAATGCTTTTCAATTGCGGGATACCTTACTTCCGTCGGAAGTAAACGACGGCTTAAGTAGTAAAGAGCATTTTCTTTACCCCCATCATCGACACTGGCCAACGAGGCTCGAGAGAGTCGTCTAAAGCCGCGGTGTAAAGTATCGCGGTCTACCCGAGACCGGGGCTGCTAAGACGAGAGGTGTCATTAAATATTATTTAATGTCCTCGAAGGCCTTCTCGGCATTTCCCTTCCCAAATAAATTTGGCGTCCTTTTTAACTAGTGTCGAGAAAGGTCGACACCTACCGACGAGTTCGAGATAAAGCGTCGAAGATATGCCAACTTCCCTTGAAAAGATCATAGTTGTTTTAAGGTTTTGGGAGGCGGCATTTCTAAGATAGCTTTAATCTTTTCCGATCGATTTCAATTCCACGATGTTTGACAACGAATCCTAAGAATTTCCCGGAGGTGACGCCGAAGGCGCATTTTAAGGGATTCATCTTAAGGTTAAATTGTCTTAATCGTTCGAAAACAATTCTCAAATCATATAGGTGGTTGTCCTTTACTTTGCTTTTGATGACCACATCGTCCACGTAACATTCGACTTGATTGTGGATGAGATCATCAAAAATTCTTGTCATTGTCGTCCGGTAAGTTGCTCCCGCGTTCTTCGATCCGTATGGCATCACCGTGTAGCAAAATACTCCGATCGGCGTTCGATTGCTGTAAGCTTTTCATCTTCTCGGAGCCATTTTTATCCGGTTGTATCCCGAAGATCCATCCATGAACGAGAATATTTCATGTGTTGAAGCAATGTCAATCATTAATTCGGGATCGGTAGAGGGAATTCATCCTTTGGACATGCCTTGTTTAAATCTCCGAAGTCCACACAGATTCCGATCCGACCATTCTTCTTTCGACCGGCACCACATTGGCTAACCAAGTCGGGTATTGTTCTTCACGGACAAATTTAGCGTCTATTAGCTTTTTAACTTCGGCTATGACTTGTTGTTCAATTTCTAGACGCATTCTTCCGGACCTTGTCCGACCGGGACGAAGTAGGATCCACTCCTAGCTTATGGATCGCGACCTCTGGAGCTAATCCCGGCATTTCATCGTAGCTCCAAGCAAAACAATCTTTAAATTCCATTAATAACTTGATTATTTCTTCGGAGTCTTCTTTATCGAGTAAGGAGCTAACAAAGGTAGGCTCAGGCTCTTCGCTAGTACCTAAGTTAACTTCCGTTAACTCATCTATCATAGATTTGATTTCTTCTTCGAATTCCAGTGGAGCGTCTCCATTTGTAAATCTTCGAGTTCGTCCGTAGTTTCCATGCAGTTTCATTAGACTTGCAAGTGACAACCAGCAAAATTCAAGTATCGTCAACCGACCCTACCGTGCCGAATCCGAGTCCATGCTTTGAATCGGGTGGACGACCGGAGTTATTCCATAATTTTTCAAAATGTTGTGATCGGCCTTTTGTCCATTGTCGAGGTAAGAAACCACGTTGAATTAAATTTTGAACACAGGGAGAGTACCACTCAAAAGGTAATTCCATTAATTCTGATGAAGTGACATCTTCGAATTGTACATTATTTTCAGTTTTGGAGGAAGAAGCACCACGGTAGAATTTGATTGCCTTTCACCATCGTTACGTACCTCTTTGACCACCATACCCTCGATCTTATTAGAATGGATCAGGGTTAGGGTCATAGTATGTACGTAGTGGTTAATCTTCTCGTACATCGATTTATATTCTTCGTTCTTTTCATCTTCGAGGGAGATCTCGAATTGCGGCTTCTTTCGACTTATTGTTGTCGCTTCTTGCTTGATTTCCTTTTCTTCTTCGTAACTATCATTCCAATCAACATTGATGGTTGGTTTCCTCCGTCCAACTCGTCCTAGCGTCTCTACCACGACCTCGTCCCCGGCCTCGACCTCGGATGCGAGTTGTGGAGAAACCTTCACCATCTCGCCGTAAGGGAGTGGTGAGTGATCGTTGGACTAGAACCTCGAGGTTCTTCGTTGTCCCGAACTTTCTTTGTCTCGGCTTCTTCTCGAACGGGTATTTCTTCGCCGGGGCTGGTTCTTCTGAACAACCACCTGCTTTCCTTTGTCCTTCGGACCCATTCTCGGAGGTAGAACTCTTCCACTTCTTAAGTCGACTTCGTAATTTCTGAATCTAGTGTTGAACTTGTCGGTGTCTCTTCCTAAATCGGAATGACAGGCTCTTCCAGATTATCTTCAAAATCTGAAGGCTCTAACTCTATCGTAACTGGAGCTCCTCGAAACTCACAGATAGATCCGTTGCTTGTTGAACTCTCGTAGCCTCCTTGATGGATGTCTTCTTCGTTATTTTGCTCGTCGAGATCGTGTATGATTCGAGAATTGTTGTTGGCATCGAAGTCGATGTCCGGATTGTCGCTAGTTACGTAATCGTTAGAAACAATCAAAACGTAGCCAACGCCATCACCCTTATCATTATATGATCCCACCGAAGTGAGCAGATAATCATACAAAAATCGCAGGTTCGAGGGATTTCTCCCCGAATCGGAAACAACTATCCTAGGATAAGCAGCCCCTAGTCTAGCCTTGGAGTCTCGGTCCCCTCTTCTTCGTCAATTTTCTTCTTTTCTTCGATCGTCTCTCGTCGAGGTGGTTCTTCTATCGCAAGTGATAGTACTCGTTTAACGTGTCTCGAACTCTAAATCGAAGCCCGTACCGAAGCGGTTCGGATGCTTGTCTAAATCTTCTTCGAAGACCTCGTCCGAGCGGTAGTCCATCCATCGTCGGCCTGCATAGGATCTATCGGAATGACGGGATCGGCTGAGATAACATCGACGGAACCTCCTTTCCGGGGTTCCTTCATGTACTCCTTCGGGATTGTTATATTTCCTTTCCGAAGGTTGTCGTTGAGCCAACTTTTAAAGGTAATGCAATCTTCTATCTTGTGCCCAAGCATCCGGTGGTAGGGGCAAAAGTTGGGATCACCGTTCTTGTTGACTTCCTCTGGTCTTTTAGGTTCTGGCAACTGGCAATCTGGAGTCTTCATTAAGCTACGGAACATTTTCTGCATCGTGCTTCATTTTTGAACGGATATTCTCTCGCTCGAAGCTCCCTTAATGTACGTTGCGGACGAGGCGGTTGTTCATACCGTGGAGACGACCGATAGCCGGACCGGGGTTGCTGGTAATTCCGTTGTGGTTCGCTGCGGCCTAAGGTCGAACTCGGCGCGTGGCTCCTCGGCCTCGTATACCTTGTTTGTCGGTGCAAAGAGGGAGACGTCGGTGACCTTGACGTTCATGTTTTCAAATCCTCGTCCAAATCGGATGATCCCATTGTCGGGCAGCTCATCCTTATAGACAAGCAAAGTCCGATCCGTTGGTGAAGGAGAAAATCGGTCTCGGGCTTCCATTTCGCAGGGTAGATTATGATTGTCGATCCCAAGTTATGCTTCTTTTCTTTAGGACGAAAGAAAGGAATTGAAAAGAGTCCGAACTCATTCTTGTTCATGTATTTATAAGAGGGAATCATTTGTTAAAAGAGTCACTTATTAGAGGGTTTGTTTATTTAGAACGGAATGTTCAAAGGTGTAGAGAAGGTAAGGAATCCGATTCAGAGTTGGAAAGGAAAAGAAAGTCTTAAGCAAGACTTTTCGACTCGAAGGCTCATTCCTAAACTAACACCTATTGGGGGTCCACCCCACCTCAAAAATGAGGTAAAAGGATCTCGGAACCTCTCTGTTTAGGGGTGTCTAAACAGTGGCTCCTAAATCCGAGAGAATGTTGGCTATACTTGTCCAAGGTAGAAATGAACATAGTATTCCAACGGAAAGAAGGGTAGTTTGATCCACAAGGACATGGATACACTTCCGATTTTTGAAAGCGAGAATTATCCGATTAAAATGGAGAGAGGAATTTTCCTCACGTGAGTCGCCAGAAATCATTGTCGGCATATTTTTAGGTCGTGTTTTATTTTGAAGAGGGGTCGCCTAACGAAATCTGTCGGCAAATTTTTAATTTAATTAAAATAAATAATTTGAAAAGTAGTATTTGATTTTGAAAATAATTTCAAATTTGAAGGTTTTAAGATATGAGACTAAACCGATCTCACATCCTAAATAGTTTATATAAACGAGCACCGCACCACAAACCGTGTATCTATCCCTAAGGATAGACACACTGCTCGACGGTGGGGCTTGATTAAATAAACTAGAAGATTTGTGACATCCGTTTGGTCCGCGAACCAATTTTATAAGCCGACAAAATTCCCCGCTTAATATGAAAACTTTAAACAGGGTTTATATTACTCAGGTTCTTCAAAATTCCCTATAAGGGCAAGCCCCTATAGTTAATTACATCTTAAGTGACGGGAATCACCTAAGAAAACTCTCGATAATAATCGATAATTTCGCTCTCGAGGATTTCAAAGTTTAAGTTTTCAAGGGATTGAATTTTGGAATTTCAATAGGGAATGGATCAAGTTTGGAACATTTTGTTTTGTGAATCCAAAGGAAGAAAAGTAGAAGAAACCACAGATTCGAAGTGAACTTCGGTAATTTCCCGACTATCCTATTGTGTGGTTTAAATTTAGGAAAATCCTAATGTTTATTTAAATGTTTTGATTTTGTCAATTTTAATTAATTAGGACTTATATTTATATGATAGAATCATACAAATAGCCTCGAAGATGTGAGGGTTTATGTCGTATCAAACGACTACCTCGGAATCCTAAGTCCGGTTAGGGCTTAATTTGCAAGGCAAATGCCTAACAAAAGGTTGAGGATTTATGTTGCACTAGTGCAAACTACCTCGAAATCCTATGGCTTGGTTATTTAATTCTAGGAAAGTTTTGTTGAAGTAGGTTCGAGTTTCGCTGACGACGATGGCCGTGTCGCCCACCATGCTCCGAGCTCCTTATTGTTGCAGAGGTTTAGTTTTAGAAATCATAAATCGGGAGATGAGAAAAGTGTTTTGGTTTAGAGAAGTCTTAATTTCCGTGTGGTTTTTTTATGTTTTAATTAAAACAAATCTTAAAGTTGATTATAACGACACCGGTTATGATCCCACGGTTCCATCCTTCCGGCATCATTATTTTTATCGGATTCACTTAGTCCGGATGAATTTGCTAAACTCAATCGAATGAGTTCCACACTTTCATTTAGACCAGTGGGAAATCTCGTTAGCAACACGTAGGTTACATCATCCGAGGTATTCACGATCATCCAACGAGACGTTTTAATTTAGTTGCAATTGTAGTTTTGTGTTCTGTTTGTGATTAAATTTTGAGTTGTTTTATATTTTGAAATGTTGTGGCGGTGAATTTTATCTTGCAATGACTTTTAATTTAGTTTTGGTTTCGGTTTTAGGGGCTATCCTAAAGGTGTGGGTTTTCATGCAACAGATTGTCTTATCATGCAAGAAAAGTAAAGTGCATTCGCACTAAAGTAAATTGCAATAATGTAAATTGCAAGAAAGTAAATTGCAATAAAATAAAAGCGTGCACTGAGGGTCTTCCCGTCATCCCAAGCTACACTTAAAACACAATTAGATTATTTAAGCAAGTTCCTAGGTAAAGCTAAGGGAAAGGTTATGGTTTTCTACCAAATTCCTAATCCTATAGCTAGTCATTCCCTATGACGTCTAGGTTCTTTGTGTTTTGGTTTAAGGACGATTTTCTTCATCAAAGAACAATTAAGTCCAATTGTTCTTATAAATGTCCTATCATATCGAGGAAGTGCTTAAGAATAATCTTAAACATCTTTTCAATATTTTCTAGGATTGTTTTATGTCCAAATGAATTTAATTATATAAATGAATTAATCGTCCGAGAATTCGAAGTTTTGTTAACTTACTCGATGAACTAGGACATTTGAATATCCTATAAATGAAGTAACATTTCATTTAATGTCCTATTTAGGAGTTATGATAACTAAAGCTTTTGAGGGTAAATTGGTATTCAAATGATTTGATTTAAGTTAATGGATTTAAATTTGGAATAGTGTTCAAGTTATTTTAGATTTATTTTGAATTCTTTATGTCTTAGGTGATGTTATATTTAATTTAATTTAATTTAATTTAATTTAATTGAGTTTTAATCTAATTTAATTCAATAGAGTTTGATTTGATGTTAAATTAGTTTAATTTGATTTGATTTAATTTTAATTTAATTTGATTTAATTTACTTAATTTAATTTAATTTAATTATTCAATTTAATTTAATTTATTTAATTTAATTTAGTTTAATTTAATTATTCAATTTAATTTAATTTATTTAATTTAATTTAATTTAATTTAATTTAATTTACTTAATTTAATTTAATTTAATTATTCAATTTAATTTAATTTATTTAATTTAATTTAATTTAATTTGATTGTTTAATTTAATTTAATTTGATTTAATTTAATTTAATTTAGTTTAATTTAATTGTTTAATTTAATTTAATTTGATTTAATTTAATTTAATTATTTAATTTAATTTAATTTATTTAATTTAATTTAATTTTAATTTAATTTTATTTTTTTTAATTTTAATTGAATTTTTTAAAAGAGTTTAATAATTTAATTTTAGTTTAATGATTAAGTCTTTTAATATTTTAAATTTGAGTTATCATTTTAATTAAGAATTGAATATTAATGAGATAATTAATTTAGGGATTTTTAAATTAAAGAATAAATCTCTTCCTAATAATATCCCTATTTTAATAATTCTAATTTTATTATTCTTCCAAATTTAATCCATTATTTAATTAAAGTTTAATCATTTTAAAATTGCTTAATGGGTTTCTACCCTTTAATTATTTAAATTTCAATCATCCAAATCAGATTAGGATCAAATATTTTAATTGTTAATTTTTTATTAAACCTAAAAAATTTAATTAAGGATTAAAATTTTAATTACCACTTTACCCTTTAAGTTTCATAATTTCATAACTCACTAAATTGAACTCAAATGAACTTGAAATTTTTATGTAACTTCACTCATATGTCAATAAAGACATGAGAGGAGAAAATGTGATTTTTCTGTATTTAATTTATTTATATAATTATTTTTGGTAGAAAATAGAGATTTTCAAGGAAAATTTAATAACATGACCAAGGGAAAGTTTCTGTCCTTAATAAAATTAGGGGACATTCCTAATGACCAGAGGACCACTTGGACCAATTTTGGTGATTTTTTGAAATATATTATTTTTATTATAAATATTTTAAGTTTTGGAGTGTTAATTAATTTAAAAATAAAATAAATGTTTAAAAATGAATTTTATATTTTTCAAAAATCTCTCTGATATCAAGGAAACCAGAGAAGCAAATTTTGTAATTTTCTGATTTTTCTATGATTTATTATAATTATTTTAGTGAAAATGCTAGAAAATACATTTTTTTAATTTTAAAATTACCTTAAAGCTTTAAAATTTAATATCTCACTAAATAGACCTAAGAAAAATGTGGGATTTGATCCTATGTGATTAAAATTCAAAATGTGACATTTTGGTGAATTTTATTATTTTTATGATTTTTATTATTTTTTAATTATTAAAAATATTAAAATATTATTAAAAATCAACTTTTTTAGAAAATTGAAATTTTAATTTTCTTAGATTCCCCTGATATCAGAGAGGCCCCAAAACCAATTTAGTGAATTTTTGAAAGGTATTTTAAAAGTTATGAATTTTTAAGTTTAAAATGGCTAAGTGGCTTAATCAACCCAATTAAGTGGGGCTAACCATGTCCAATTGACCTCAAACTTTTATGGTTGATTCATCTGATCCTAAAGGTCAGTGGAGAATTGATTTCAAGTCAATTTGATGCCTGGTTAACTCTAATTAAATAAAGACCTATTTTGGGTGTTTAAGCCAATTTAGGGTTGTTTTAAATGAACTAAGTCAAAACCTATTTTTCCTAGGGTTCTCTGGTCATAAGGAACATCACCAAATTTTCCTAGAATTTATTTCACAACATGCTATTTATTGGAATTAAAATACTCAAAACAGCAACATGAATTTGAAAAATCAATAACTTTTCATAGGGATGGCCTCGACTTTGGAAAATTCGAGGGAATGTTCCCAAATTCGGAGGCTTCAAAAGCCCTATGGTCTCATGCCATGGTGAATTGTATACATGCATGGAGAATTAAAATAATGCGGAGAGTAAATAAATTATAAAAAAATAAAATACTTGATGAAATTAAATGATTTCTTTTCCACATTATTCTCCTCCGTTCACCGAGCAAGAGGGTATTTTTATTTTATTTTTCCGATTTTTCTACACGAGAGATATGAATTTTTGAAGTTTAGGGAATTAAATAAATAGAAAAATACCCTAATTTTCTATTTATCCACGCGGCGCCGCGTCGGCCTCGGCGACTCCGAACGCACACGCGTCGCGCTCCCATTCGACGCCGCCACCTGAGTCAGCAGCCCGGGCCCCGCGGTTCTCGTACCGTCTCATGGTCCGGCGCCATCTGAGCCGTTCGTCCACGCGTGTATTGAATGGATGGCATCCGTTCATCGTCCCCGAGCGTCCTCACCCGAGAGCCGTCCACACTAAATCCCTTAGATCTCACTCGATACTCAATGGATTTTTATGTTCTTATGCTCTATGGATTCGTCTTGAAGAGACGAACACATCTATACGGTTAACATGCATTGAAATTAAGGCATTTGAAATGGAGAATCTCCAGAAGCTCGGGATAAAGAATTAGCTCATACCTTTGCTCAGAGAAGTGTGGCTTCAATCCGAGAGTTGTTGCACCTTCGATTGGATCCCGCGAAGCTCCGGATGAAGTCTCACGGTGCAGTGAATTGTCCGGATGTGATTTCGACCAAGCCCGATCACAAAGCTTGGAGGCTGGAGCAACCGGGTGGCTCGGAGATGGGGCTTTTGCTGGTGGACACCTTCCCTTGGTCTAGTGAAGGTGTAGAACCAATCAATTTGGGAATTGGCTCACTGTGGAGAAGTGTCCTAGTTTTAGGTGGAATTTCAGTTGGGAAATTGGATTTTATCTGTGGGGATTAGGGCAAATTGACACTGGGGATCAACTCGCTCTAAGGGTGGAGAAGGGTTTGGAACAATTTTGGCGAGTTTCGGCAAGGTTTGTGCTCGGCTCCTCTCATGGCCGAGAGGGGTGGAGTTTAAATAGGAGAGGGTGGAGGGCCTCCCGGGGGAGTTGAGGCATGGGATCGAGCTGCTGCGGTGAGGAGAAGAACAGACCATGGTGGCCATCTGGGCATGGGGCAACTCGGCGAGTGAGAATTCCAAGCTTGGGCTCACATGATGCTCTCGGGTGTGGTGTTTTCCGGCGATCCGAGCGGTCGGCCGGCAGGCATGGGTCACCATCTTGACCGGGGAGGTAAGGGCTTGGCAATGGTGAAGTCGATTGGGCTTGGACATGTGTAAAGTGTTTGGATTAAAATGGAATGGGGGAGAGGCCATTTTGGCTTGAAATTGGTCAACCCATTGGTTTGGGTTGGGTGCACCTCCCCATGGCTGGTCTTGGGTCGAGAAGATCGGTTAGGCTAGCGCGGTCGAGAGGTGGTGATGTCCTTATCCAAGAATATTTGGATTAAATCTTGGTTAAGGGGAGACATGCTTAAGGCTAATGACTTTTAGGAGATGGTTAAAGGACCTCCTCCTTTTGCCATTAATGGCATGGTCACATGCCAAACTTTCATGGCTTCATATGGCTTGTGAATGGCTCATCCTTGGCTCCATTTGGCTTGGGAAAAGCTTGGGTCAATTTCATGGAAATGGGTTTTAAGAATTTTTGGTAATTTGATGGAAATTTGTATGAAACTTGATTTGGAATAATTTGATGGTGAATTTAGGACTTAGGTAGTGGATTTAATTAAGTGGATGACAAATGGAGATGTCATGT
>JAKZJZ010001748.1:0-24993 GCA_022702705.1 Papilionanthe hookeriana x Papilionanthe teres
CTCTTTCTCTATTATTGCTCACTCTTCTTTAACTCTTTCTCTTTTTTTTATCACTCTCTCCTCTCTCTTTGTCCCTTCCTCTCTTCTTCCCTCTTTCACACAATCTCTCCCTTTATCTCTCCATCCAAACATTGGGAGGGATGGAAGCAATAGAGAGGAAGTAAGGCATAGAGAAAGAGAATGGGAGATAGGGAGAGACCATCATAAGAGAGAGAGAGAAAACAATAGGAGAGGAATATAACAAGTGAGGGAATGGGAGAAATAAATAGGGAGACGGAGATATTTTGAGAGAGGGAGAGAATATATATACATATATATTATGAGAAAGGTCTAGAGAGGAAAATAGAGAGGGATAGAGAGTGAGAAGGTAGAAAAGAGAAAGAGGAAAGAGAGAGGCAGAAAAGCAAGAAGAAAATGTAGAGCAAGGGAAGAGACAAAAAGAGAGCAAAGAAGGGAAGTAAAGAGATTGAGAGAGAGAAAATGCGAGATAATGTATGAGGTTGAAAGAATAGTAAGGAGGACGCCATGGAGAGAAAGGGGCATAAAGAGAAAGATATAGAAAGGAGAGAGTGAGGGGGAGAAAGCGTGGCAAAGAGAGAGAGGAAGGGAGGGAGAGGGGGTGGGAGAGGTGTGGGAGAGGGAGAAAGAAAGAGGGGAAGTTAGAATGTTTTCTTGAGAGTGAGGGAGAGATAGTAGTAAGGGAAAAAGGCAAGTGGGGGAAGATAGAGAGAGAAAGTGAGTTAGTGAAAGTTAGGGAGAGTGAGGGAGTGTGAAAGACACAAGAAGAGAGAGTGAGGAAGTGAAAGAGCGGTAGTAAAAGAAGGAGAGAATGAAAGAGAGAAAGGGAGCGAGGAAGAGAAAGTGGAAGAGAGAATAGAGAGTGTGAAAGTAATAAAGAGAGGGAGTAGGTCCCTCTATATCTTTATTGCTTTCTCTTTACCACTCATGCTTTCTCTCACCCTCTATTATATCTCTCTCTCTTATGTTGCCCTCTATTATCTCACACTCTCTCTCCTTCTCCCTCTACTTCTCTATCGTTCAATCCCACTCTTAGCTCTCTCTTTCTCTCTCTACCTCTTCACTCTCATTATTTCTCACATTCTCTCACACATATCTTCCTTTCTCCTCCCTCTCGTTCTCTCCCTCCCTCGCTCTCTCCATGTCTCTCCATATATCTCACTCTCTTTTCTTTACTTATTCTCACTCTCTCGTAATATCTTTCTCTCGCACTCCCTCATTTACTCTCTTGCTCTTTATTCTCTAACTCCCTCTCTTTATCCATCTCTCTCCATATCTCCCCATATATCTCCCTCTCTCTACCGCTCACTCACAATATTTTGCTCATCTTTCTTGAGTCTTTCTTTTGTCTCTATTTCTGCCTTACCCTCTCTCCATCTCTCTTTCCAGCTCCCTTTCTTCACTCTCTCTCTTGCTCTCTCTCACTCTCTATTTCATCTCTCTTTGTTGTTTCTTTCCTACATTTGCCCCCTCTCTATCTCCCTCTTTCTCATAATTCTATCTCCCTCTCTTCTCTCTTTACTCACTCTTTCTCTTCCGATATCTCTCACTCCCCCTCCCTCACACACTCTCCTCAACTGCTCTCCAAAATTGCTCTCTCCCCTTATATCCATCTCATGATTTGTTATTTTTGCTCATACATCTCTCTTTGCTCCTCAATCCCTCCTTCCCTCTCTTTATGCCTCCCTCCCTATGTAACTCCTCTCTCCCTCTCCTCTTGCACTCACTCAGCCACTCCCTCTCCACCCACATTTTCTCTATCTATCTAGCTGTCTCTTCTCTCACTTATGCTTTCTCTACTCCCTCGTTCTCTCTCTCTCTCATGTTATCTCTTCCCTAACTCTATCATGTTCTCTATTCTCTCACACTTTCTTCTCTTTATTTATCTCTCACACTCTTTGCATTTCTCGCTCCCTCATTCTCTCTTTGGTTTTACTCTCACTCTTACTCCCTTGCTCTTTCTAGATCTACTTTCACTCTCTCTCTCTCACTCTCATTTATGTTGCTCTCTCTTCTATCTCTGCTCTCAGTCTTTCTTTCCCTCTCTCCCTTGTCTCTCACTTCCTTCCCCCATCCCTCTCTCGCGCTCTCTCAATCTTTCCTTATCTTTCACAGATACACTATCACTCTCCCCCTCTCACAGTCTTCTGGTTCATTCCTGCTCTCCCTCTAAAAAATCTCACTCTGCCCCTCCTTCCCTCTCGCTCACTCTATCTTCTCTTTCCCTCTCATGCTCTCTATTCCCTCACACTCTCTTGTCTCTATTTGTTTCTCGCACTCTCCCTTTATCACTCCCTCTTTCTCTCTCTTCAGTTTCACTCTTACTCTTACTCACTCTCTACCTCACTTTTCTGACTCTATTTCTATTTTACCCTCTCTCCATCTCTCCCTCCCGCTCACTCTTCAAACCCTTTCTTCACTCCCTCTCTTACTCTCTCTCACTCTCTATTTCATCTCTCTTTATTGTTTCTTTGCTCTCATCGCCCTCTTTCTATCTTTTTCTTGCTCATAATTCTATCTCCCTCTCTTCTCTCTCTTTACTCACACTTTCTCTTCCTCTATCTCTCACTCCCCCTCCTTCACACACTCTCTCTCAATTGCTCTCACATCTTGCTCTCTCCCCTTATATCCATCTCATTATTTATTATTTTTGCTCGTACATCTCTCTTACCTACTCGATCCCTCCATCTTTCAATCCCTCCTTCCCTCTCTTTATGCCTCCCTCCCTATCTAACTCCTCTCTCCCTCTCCTCTTGCACTCACTCATTCACTCCCTCTCCCCCTCGTTTTCTCTATCTCTCTCTCTCTCCTTGCTCTCTCCTCTCACTTACACTTTTCTCTTCTGAATCGCTCTCTCCCTTTCTCACGTTATCTCTTCCCTCACTCTCTCTTCACTCTTTTTCTCTCTTGTACTCTCTCCCTTTCTTGCTCCCTCTTCCTCTCTCTTTAGTTTCACTCTCACTCTTGCTCCCTCACTTCTTCTCTCTTTCACACTCCATCTTCATTCTCTCTCACTTTGTCTTCAATTGCTCGCTCCATTATCAATTTTTCTCTCCCTCTCTCCCCCTCTCTTGCTTCCTTCCCTTCCTTCCTCTCACTGCCTCTCTCGCTCTCTATTTCTCTCTCGCACACTCTCCCCCTCACACTCTCTTCCAATTCAACACTCTTCTCTCTCCCACTAAATCTCATTCTCTACCCACTCTCTCCCTCACTCTAACTTTCTCTCTATATCTTGCATCTCTCTCTCTCTCTCTATCTCTCACCCTCCCTTCCTCTCTCACTCCCACTCTCTTGAATCTCACTCACTCCCTCTTCTCTCTCTCCCTCCTTGATCTGTTCTCTAATTATGCTTTATCACTTTTTTCTCTCTTTTTCTCTCTCACACACACATACTCTTGCTCTCTTTTATCACTCTCTCTTATCACTTTACTCACTGTTTCGCTCCAACCATCACTCACTGTCTTCCTCCCTCCATCTCTCCCTTATTCATTAATTCAATCTCTCTCTCAATCGCCCTCTCGCCCTTTTGCTATCTCCATATCCCCTCTATATCTCCCCCTCTCACCTTCCCTTCCTTAAGTCTCTCTTCTTTTTATATTTCTATCTCACCCTCTCTCCTTCTCTCCCTCTCGCTCACTCTTCAATCCTTGGCATTACTCTTTCTTTTGCTCTCTCTCTCTCTATTTCATCTCTCTTTATTATTTTCTGGCTCTTCTTCGCTCCCTCTCTATCTCTCACTCTTGTTCTTTCAGCCTCTCATCTTCTGTTTACTCACTCCATCTCTACCTCTATCTCACTCACTCTCACTCTCCCTCCCTCACACACTCACTCTCAATTTCTCCCACATATTTCTCTCTCCTGTCATATCCATCTCATTGTTTCTTATTTTATCTCATATATCTCTCTTTCCTCCTCGATCCCTCCCACTTTCAATCCCCACATCCCTCTCTTTCTTGCTCTCTCCCAACTTTACTCTTCTCTCTCGCTCCTATTGCACTCACTCATTGACTCCCTCTCCCTCCCTCTCATTTTCTTTATCGCTCTCTCTCACTCCCTCTCTCTTGCTCTCTCCTCTCACCTTTTCTTTTCTATACTTCTCTCTCACTCTTACTCTCCCATTCTCTCGCTCTCTCTCTCATCTTTTCTCCCTTATTCTCCCCTTCCCGCATCCCTCCCTCCCACTCTCTATGTCAATCTCTCTCCCTCTCCATCTCCTGCTCGCCATTCCTTCTCACTCATTGTCTTAATCTCCCACCCTATCTAAATCTTGCTATCTTTTGCTCTCTCTTCCTCTCTCGCTTCTTATCTCTCTCTTAAATCTTTCTTTCTCTTCCATCTCACACTCCCTCTCTCTGTTCAGTCTCTCTAACTCTCTCCATCTAAACCCTATATCTATCTCTTTCTCACTATGTCTCAAACTCTATTATAATTCTTTCTCTAGCTCTCTAACTCTCTCTTACTCTTTATTCTCTCTCTTCCCTCTCTTCTCTCTCATTGTTTGTTACTTTCTCTCCCTCCCTCCCTGCCTTCCTCCCTCCTCATTTTTTGATCTCTTTCTCTCTTGCTCTTTTTCTCTTGCCCTCTCTTTCCTCACTTTGTATTGTTTCTCTGTTTCTCTCTCACTTTGTCACTCTCTCCCCTCCTCGCTCCCCCACTATCTTTAATTTCACTCTCACTCTTACTTCCCCACTCGCTTCATCTCTCTTTCTCACGCTCTCTCCTACTTTCCCTTCTTGGTTGTCCCTCTCTCTCCATCTTTCTATCACTCTCTCCCATTTTCTTATTCTCCCTCCCTCTCTTTCTCTTACTCACTCTCTTTCTCTATCTTACCTCACTCTCCTTCTCTCCCTATATCTCTCTCATACTCCCTTCCTCCTTCGCTCCCTTCCTCTCTCATTCTCACTATTAGTTCTCTCTCATTCTCTTTTGTTGCTTACACTTCTCTAACTCTTTCTCTAATGTTTCTCTCTCGCTCTCTTCCTCTCTCTCACACACACACAATCTCTCTCTTTGCTCAATCTTTCTCTCCCCTATCCCTCACATGTAATCTCTCTCCCTCTCTCGCCAACTATTATCCTTCTCATATCCTCCAACTTCTATCTCATTAATTCTCACATTCTCTCACACTTCTCTCTCTCTTTATCTCACTCTCTCTCTTCCTCCTCTATCTCTTACTCTCTTTTCATGACTCTTGTTCTCACTCTTTTCCTCTTTATCTATATATCTCTCTTGCTCCCTTCCTCACTTCTTCATTCTCTTGCTCTTTATCTCTCTTTTGTTCCTCCCTCCTCACTCACTTTCTCTTTATTCTCACCCTCCTAATATCTTTTCTTCTCTTTTGTCCCTCTCTCTCATTTCCTTTCTTGTATCCTCTTCTCTCCCTCACTCTCTTTTCCTCTTTCTCTCAAGATCACATTCACTCTCTCATACTCTTATTCTCTTTATCGTTCTCACTCTCTGCCTCCATCCTTCTCACTTCTTAATTATTGCCCTCTCTAGGTCTCTCATATGTAGCTCACTCTTCTCTCCATCTCATACACTCATACGCTCTCTCACTCTCTCAATCTCTCTCCCTCTCACCTTCTTTAGCTCCATTTCTTGCTCTCTACTCACTCTCTCTTACTATCTTATTCTTTTTCGCTCAATCTCTCCCCAAGTTTCTTCGCTGTATCTTTCTCCCTTCACTCTCTATCATCTTCTCTATTATTCTCTCTCCCTCTCTTTTTCTTTCTCACTATCTGTTCTCTTTTTCTATCTTATACTCTCTTTTACACTCTCCTTTGTTGCTCTCTTTCCCCTTACACTTTCTCTCATTCTACCTCCATTCCCTCTCTCCTTTCTCTTGCTTTCAAACCTACCACTCTCTTTCCCTCTCTTCTCTCCCTCCGTCCTTCCCACTCTATCCCTCCTTATCTCCCTCTTCGTCTCCCTCTCTCTTGCTCCCTCTCTCATTCACTAATATCTGCTTCTTGTGCTCACTTTACATCTCACTCACTTACTCTTACATGATCTTCCAACAGCCTCTCTCCTCACTCTCTCACTTTCTGTTTCCTACTCTCTCCTTAAACGCTCTCACTTCTGCCTGTCTCTCTTTCTCCCTCATGATCTCCACCTCTCCATCACTCTCTATTCCACCCCTCATTATCTCTCCCTCTAAATATCTCTTCTGTCTCTCACTTTTGACACTCCCATTATCCCTCACTTCCTCTCTCTCGCTCTCCATACCTCTTTCGCTCTCTTAATCCCTCTCTCTATTTTACACTCTCCTTTGTTGTTCTCTCTTCCCTTTTAAAACTTACTTTTCTCTCACTCGATTCTCCACACTCTCTCTTCTCTCTCACTCACTTGATTCTATCCCACCCTCTCTCATTCTCTCTCCCTCTCCCTCCCTCCCTCCCTCTTCCTCCCTTTGTCCCTCTCCCTCCGTTGCCCCCTCTTGCTCTCGTCATTCTCCTGTTCTCTCTCTTTCTACCCCCACTCACATACTCTTACTCGATCTTTTCTTAGTCTCTCTTCTCTCTCCCCTTCATCTCTCTTCCTTCCTCTTTCCTGCAATCTCTTTAATCCCTCTCACTACTCCTTCAATCTCCCTTTCTCACTCGCTCTTTCCCTATCTCTATCACTCTCTATTCCATCTCATTTTATCTTTGATTCACTCTCTCTTCTGTCTCCCTTTTAATGCTCCATTTATCCCTCACCCCGACTCACTTGCTCTTACTCGGTCTTCCCTCCGTCACTCTTCTCACTATCTCTCCCTTTTACTCTCTCTTCCTTTCTCTTTGTTCTCTTTAAAACATCTCACTACCTCTTTCAATCTCTCTTTCTCACTCGGTCTCTCCCCCTCTCTCACTCTCAATTCCAACCTTTTTTATATCTCTCACTCTATCTTCTGTCTCTATCTTTTGATGCTCCCTTTATCTCCCTCTCTCTTTCACTCTCTTCATCCCTCTTTTCCTCCTACTCTCCTTATCCCCCTCTCTCTTGATCCCTCTCTCACTCGCTCTCTCTTTCCCTCTCTCCTGCTCTCTCTTCCATCATTCTCTCTTCTCTCTATTACTTTCTCATACTCTCTCCCTTTCTTGCTCCCTATTCCCCTCTCTTCAGTTTCACTCTGACTGTTACGACTTCATATCCTCTCCCTATCTTGCTCCATGATTACTCTCTTCTATTGCTCTCTCTCCTTTCAATCTTTCTCTCCCACTCTCTCACACTCTCTTGCTTTCTTCCCTCCCGCCCTCTTTCTCACTCTCTCGCTCTTCTTTTTCTCTCACACACTCTCCCCCTCTTCCAATTCATCTCCCCTCTCTATCCTGCAAAATCTCATTCTCTACCCCCTCTCTCTCTTTCTCTCACTCTCTCTGTATCTTCCTTCAGTCTCACTTTCTCCAACTCACACTCCATGTATCTCTCCAACTTCATTCCATTCCTCTCACTCCATCCATCTATCTCACTCTTTCTCACGTCCCTCTCTTCTTGTTTTCTCTATTCATACTTTATCACTTTTTCTTTCTCTATAGCTCTCTCATTCTATCTCACACACAATCTCTATTGCTCTTTTTAATCACAATCTTATCACTCTGCTCACTCTTTCTCTCCAACCATCTCTCACTCTCTTCTCCCTCCCTCTCTCCCTCTTTCATTAATTCAGTCTCTCTCTCAATCTCCCTCTCGCCCTCCCTCTCTCTTTCTATATTCCTCACTCCACCACTCACTTTCTTTTGTTCTATCTTCCTTGAGTCTCTATTCTCTCTATATTTCTGCCTCAAACTCTCGCTCCCACACACTTTTCAAACCTATCTTTACTCCCTTTCCTCCTCACTCTCACTTTCTATTTCATCTCTCTTCGTTGTTCGTGTGCTTTCTTTTGTCCCCTCAGTCTCTCTCTTGCTTTTTCTTCTATGTCCCTCTCTACTCTCTCTTCACTCACTCTTTCTCTCTCTCTCACTCTCACTCCCTCACATAGTTTCTCTAAATTGCTCTTACATCTTGCTCTCACCCCTCAAATCCATCTCATTATTTTTTATTTTCTCTTATACATCTCTCTTTCCACTCTATCCCTCCCTCATTCAATCCTTCTTCCCTCTCTTTCTACCTCACTCCCTATCTCACTCCTCCCTCTCTCCTCTTGCACTCACTCATTCACTCCAGCTTGCTACTTCTCGTGTTCTCTATTTCTCTCTCTCATTCCCTCTCTCTTGCTCTCTCTTCTATCACTTTCATTTTTCTTTATTTCTCTCTTTCTCTTTCTCTCGCTTTATCTCTCATTATTTCTCTCTTATTCTCTCCCTTTGCTAACCTCCCTCCCACTCTCTCCATCTTAATCACTCTCCCTCTCTCTCCCTCTCCATCCCCCTCTCTCCATCTCTCCTTCACACTCATTCCCTTACTCTACCTCCCTATCTCAAACCTGCTCAGATTTGCGCTATTTTCCTCTCTCGCTTCCTATCCCTCTTTCTCTTAGATCTTTCTAGCTCTCTCTCCCTCTCTCACTCCATCTCTCTTCAATCTCTCTCCTTCTCTTCCTTTATCTCCCCTTTTCTCACGCTCTCCCTTATTCTTGCCCTCTGTCTCTCTCTTTCTCACTCTCTCCCTTCCACTCTCTCCCTCTCAATCTTTCTTCTTCTCTCTTTCGACCTCTCTCTTTCTCTCATTCTCTTACTCTCCTTCCTTCTCTCCCTCTCACTCACCGTTTCTTTATTTTTCCTCACTCTCTTTTCTCTCTATTTATATCTTACTATCTCTCTCTTTGCCTCAATCCCTAAATCTTAAATACCTCTCACTCCCTCGCTTTATCTCTCTCTATTCTTTCTTTATTGCCCTTGCTCTTCTCTCTCCAGATCTCTCTTTTGTCACTTTATCATCTCTCTTTCTTAGTCCTTATCCCTCATACACACACTCTCTCTCTCTCTCTCTCCAAATTTTGTCTCTTAATCCCTGTCTCATCTCTCTCATTGTTTCCACTTTCTCCCTATTTCTCTCTCCCTTCGTTCTTCCCTCTAACTCTCTCCCTCCCTCTATCCCCTATCTCTCACTCTCTTCTCCTTACTCGTGTACGCAATCTCTCCCTCTTCCCTATACATATCTCTTGCTCCCTCGCTCACTATCTCTCTTATTCTCTAGCACTCTATCTCCCTACCTCCATTCTTCACACTCTCCCTTCCCACTCTCCTAATATTTCTTTTTCTCTCTTGTCCCTCTCTCTCATCCCCTCTCTTATATCCTCCTCTCTTTCACTCTCTTTCCCTCTTTCTCTATAGGTATCTTTCATTCTCCAGCTCTCCTTCTCTTTATCACTCTCTCACTCTCCCTCTATATCTCTCACTCCCTCATTCTTGTCCTCTCTAGGTCTCCCTTATGTAGCTCACCCTTCTCTCTCCGTGTTACTCACTCTCTTTCTCATGCTCTCACAGACATTCATACATTCTCTCACTCTCTCCCTCTCTCCCTCTCTCTATATCTCTCCGTCTCTCCCCCATAAGCTCCATTTCTCAATTTCTTTCTCACTCTCTCTTACCATCTTGCTCCTTCTCTTGCACTCCAGCCTCTCTCTTCGTCACTGCATCTTTCTCTCTTTTCTCTCTATACCCTTCTCAATTATTCTCCCTCCCTCACTCTCTCTTTCATGCACTCTATTCTTCTTTTCTATTTTATGCTCTCTTTTACTCTCTTCATTGTTGCTCTCTCTTCCCTCTCTCATCTCACACTTTCTCTCCCTCTATCCCCCTAATCTATCTCTCCCTCTCTGTTGCTTCAATCCCTCCCACTATCTCTTTCTCTTTTTTCTCTCCCTCCTTCCCTCTCTTTCCCCATCTCCCTCTCAGTCTCCCTCTCTCTCTTGCTCTCTTTAGCTATTCTTCTATTCTTCCAATCTTTTACCTCTCACTCACTCTTTCTTTCTCAATCTTCCATTAGTCTCACTTCTCTCTCTATTTTCTTTTCACTCTCTATCAGAGTCTCTCTACTACTCTCTCTTTAATCCATCTCACTCCCTCCCTCCCTTATTGTTCTCACTCACTCCATTCTTCTCTCTCACATACCCTCTATTCCACTTTCTTGTATCTCCTTATCTCTCTCTCGCTCTCTCTTCTATCTCTGTCTTTTTACACCTTATATCTCACACTACCACTTTTTCACTCTTCCTCCCTCTTTCACTTCCTACATACCTCTCTTTATGCGCTCTCCTTTTCTCTTTCTCTCTCTCTTTCTCCCTATCTCGCTCGCTCACTCTTTCCCTCTCTCCCTCTCTCATGCTCTCTCTTCCCTAACCCTTTCTTTATTGTCTCTGACACTCTCTCCCATTCTCACTCCCTCTTTCTCTTTCTTCCGTTTCACTATCACTCTTACTCTCTCATACCACTCCCTCTTTTTATCATCCATTCTCTTTCACTCTTCTCACTCTCTTTTCCTCAATCCCCCACTCTCTTTTTCTATTTCTCACTTCCCTCCTTCCTCTCTCTCTCTCTCTCTCTCTCTCTCTCTCTCTCTCTCGCTGTCTCCCACTTTCCCTTCCAGACTCTCCTTCTCCCTCCATCACTCTCTAATTCTCTTATTCTCCCTCCCTCTCTCTCTCTTAACAACTCTCTCTTTCTCTATCTTCCCTCATTCTCCTTCTCTCCCTATATCTCTCTCACTCTCACTTTCTCTTTCGCTCCCTCCCTGTCACTTTCTCACAGTTTGTTCTTGCTTTCTTTCTCTTTTATTGCTCACACTTCTCTAATTCTTTCTTTTAAGTTTCTCTCTCACTCTCTTCCTCACACTACAAATCTCTCTCTTTACTCAATCTTTCTCTTCCCCTGTACCTCGAACGCACTCTCTCCATCGCAATAAAACTTTTATCTCTCTCAAACCCTCTCTCTTCTCTCTCATTGTTTCTCACATGCTCTCACATTTCGCTCTCTCTCTCTCTCTTTCTCTCTCTCCTTCCCTCTATTTTCCCTAAATCACACTCTCTTTTCTTACTCTTGTCCTCACTCTCTTCGTCTCATCTATATATCTCTCTTGATCCCTTCCTCACACTCTATTTCATTCCCTCACTCTTTATCTCTTACATCCCTTCCCCCCTCTCTCGATCACTCTCTCTCTCCCTTATCACTCTCATAATATCATTTTTTTCTCTCTTGTCCCTCACTCTCTTTCCCTTTCTTATATCCTCTTCTCTTCTCACTCTCTTTTCCTATTTCTTTCTATATCTCTTTCACTCTCTTTATGTCTGACGCTCTCCCTCTATCATTTTCACTACCTCATTCCTGCCCTCTCCAGGGCTTCTTTATGTAGCTAACTCTTCTCTCCATCTCGTACACTCATACACTCCCTCACTCTCTCTCAATCTCTCTCCCACTCACCTTCTTTAGCTTAATTTCTTTTTCTCTATCTCACTCTCTATTACCGTTTAGTTCTTTCTCTCTCACTCTCTCCTCTCCCTCCCTTGCTCTAATTTTCTCTCTTCTCTCTCTATCCCCTCCTCTATTATTTTCTATCACTCTCTCTCTTTCTCATTCTCTTCTCTTTGTCTGTCGTATAGTCTCTTTTACACATTCTCTATTCTCTTTGTCTGTCGTATACTCTCTTTTACACTCTTTTTTGTAGCTCTCTTCTCTCTTTTCTCTTGCTTTTCTCTCACTCTATCCCCCATTCCCTCTCTTGCTTCCATCCATTGCTTTATCATTCTCTCTTCTCTCTCCCTCCCTCCCTCTCCCATCCTTTATCTCTCTCTGTCTCCCAATCTCTTGCTCCCTCTCTCTCAACATTCTCCTGCTTTCCCTCACTTTTAACCCCTCACTCACATACTCTTATTCGATCTTCCCTCAGTCTCTCTTCTCACTCTCTCTCTCATTTACTCTCTCTTCAATTCCCTTTCCTGCTCTCTTTAAAACCTCTCGCTACCTCCTTCTATCTCATTTTTGTACTCACTCTCTTCTCATCTCTCTCACACTTTATTCCACTATTTTTTATCTCTCTCTCACTCTCTTCTGTCACTCTCTTTTCATGCTCCCTCTATCCCTCACTGCCTCTCTCTCGCTCTCCCTCCCGTTTTCACTCCCTTCATCTATCTCTTTCTCTTGCTCTTTCTATCTCCCTCTCTCTTGCTCCCGCACTTGCTCACTCACTCTTTCCATCCCGCTCTATCTTCCTTAACTTTTTCTTCTCTTTATTTCTCTCTCACACTCTTCTTTCTCACTCCCTCTTCCTCTCTCCATAGTTTCACTCTCACTCTTATTCCCTCATTCCTTCTCTCTTGCTTACTCTCTCTTCTACAGATCTCTCTCTCCTCACAATTTTTCTCACCCTCTCACCCTCACTCGCTTGCTTCCTTCCCTCCCTCCCTCTCTCTCCCTCTCACTCTTTTTCACTTCATCCCCCAATCTCTCCCACTAAATCTCATCCTATACCCCCTCTCTCCCTCTCTCTCTCTCTCACTCCCACTCTCTGTTCCTCTCTCACTCCGGGTATCTTCCATCCCTTGACTCCCTCCGTCTATCTCTCTTTCTCCCTCTCTGCCTCTCTTGCACTTTTCTCTGTTATGCTTTATCACTTTTTTTTCTCTATTGTACTCTATTTCTCACTCAAATACTCTCTATTGCTCTATATCATCACTCACTTATCACTTTACAAACTCTTTCCCTCCAACCACCTCTCACTCTCTTCCTCTCTCCCTCTGTCACTCATTCACTAATTCAGTGTCTCTCTCTTTCTCCCTCTTGCCCTCTCTCTCTCCATATCTTCCTCCCTCTACCTCTCACTCACTATCTTTTGCTTTATCTTCCCCGAGAATCTCTTCTTTATGTATTTATGCCTTACCCACTCTCCCTCTCTCTTTCTTCTGCTCACTCTTCAATCCCTATCTTCACTTCCTCTCTAACCCTCTCTCACTCTCTATTTCATCTCTCTTTTTTGTTTTTACTCTCTTTTGTCCCCTTTCTGTCTCTCTCTCAAGCCATTTCTTCTATCTCCATCTCTTCTCTCTCTTTACTCACTCTTTATCTCTCTCCTCTCACACACTCTCTCTCATTCTCCCTTTCTCACACACACTCTCTCAATTACTTTCACATCTTGCTCTCTCCCCTCATATCCATCTCAATATTTCTTATTTTCTCTCATGGATCTATCTTTCCTCCTCGATCCCTCCCTCATTCAATCCCTCCATTCCACTCTGTTTTCTCTCTTCGTTTCTCACTCCTCTCTCTATCTCCCCTTGAAAGAGAGGAAGAGAGAGCAAGAGAGCGAGAAAGAGGAATATTATAGAGAGTGAGAGACATAATGAGAAAGGGAGAGTGTGAGAGAAAGAGAGATAGAGGGCCTAGAGTAAAGAGAAAGAAAAGATAGATGAGGGAGAGCAAGAGAGAGAGAGAGAGAGAGTAGAAGTAAGGGACATAGTAAGAAAGAGAGAGTGAGAAAGAAAGAGATAGAGAGCAAGAGTAACGAATAGAGTGAGAACGGGGGAGATTGAGAGGGAGAGCAAGAGATTAAAGAGAGGGAGGGAGTGTGAGAGCGAGAGGGAGCTTGAAAGATTTAATAGAGAGAGAGTGGAAGCGAGAGAGGAAAAGATAGTGAGCATGATGGAGATAGGGAGAGACGTTAAGAGAATGAATGAGAAAGAGAGAAGGAGAGAGGGAGATGGAGAGGGAGAGAGAGGAAAAGAGATTTAGATAGAGAGAGTGGGAGGGCGAGAAGTGGGAGAGTGGGAGAGAGAAAGCATGACGGAAAGTGAGAGAGAAATAGAGAGAATAGAAAGTGAGAGAAGAGAGAGGGAATGAGATAGAGCAATGGAAAAAATTATAGGGAGGGAGGGAGATTGAGTGAGTGAGTGCAAGACCAGAGAGATAGGGACGAAGGGAGAAAGAGAGCGAAGGAGGGAGTGATTCAGATAAGGTGGGAGAGTAAGAGAATGAGTAAGAAGGAGATAAGGAGAGAGGGAGATAGGGAGTGAGAGAGGGAGAAAGGGGAGAGAGACTGACATAGAGAGAGTGGGAGGGAGGGTGGCAGGGGCAAAGAATGAGAGAAAGGGAGAGGGAGAGTAAGATATAAATAAAGGTGAAAATGAGAAAAAAAGAGAACAAGAGAGAGGGAATGATAGAGCGATGGAGAAAATAAGTGGGAGGGACCGAGATCTAGTGTGTGCAAAAGGAGAGAGAGAGGAGAGAGATAGGAGAAAAAAAGAAAGAGTTGGAAAGGGGGAGTGGAAGAGGAAGGGGTAAGGAGAGAGAGAGAGGTGTGAGAGAAAATTAAAATTAATGAGATGGAGAAAAGGGGCGAGGGTGAGATCGGAGAGCAACTGAGATAGAGGGGCGGATGGAGAATAAGAGAGAGAGTGGGGGATACATCTGAGAAAGAGTGAGTAAAGAGAGAGAAGAGAGGGTGGTTGTAGATGAAGGAAGAAGAGAGATATAGAGGGGCAAGAACGAGAAAAGGAACAACAGAAAGAGATGAAATAGACAGAGAGAGAGAGAGAGAGAGCAAGAGAGGGTGTAAAGATAGAGATTAAAGAGTAAGCAGAATGGGGAGAGGGAGAGAGGGTAAGGTAGAAATATAGAGAGAAGAGAGTCTCAGGGAAGATAGAACAAAATAGATAGATAGTGTGAGGGAGATAGCGATAGAAAGTGGGAGAGAGAATAGAGAGTATGAAAGAGATAAAGAGAGGGAGTAGGAGTGAGTGTGAAGTTGAAGAGAGAGAGAATGGGTGAAGAGAGAGAAAGAGAAAAGCAGAAAGAAAGAGAATGAATAATAGATGGAGCAAGGCTGAGTTAGGGAGTGTGAGAGAGTTGGAGAGAGACTACAAGAGAGAAAGATGAGAGAAGCGAGTGAGGGAGCAAGAGTGAGAGTAATGTTAAAGTGAGTGAGGGAGCAAGGAGGGGAGAGAGTGACAAAGTGAGAGAGAAATAGATAAAGAACAGAGAGTGAGGAAAGAGAGGACAAGAGAGGGAGCTAGAGAGAAAAAAGAGAGCAAGATAAGGAGGGAGGGAGGGAGGGGAAGGGGAGGGAATGAGAGAAAATAATAAACAATGAGAGAGAAGAGGAAGTGAGAGATAAGAGAGAGAGAGAGAGAAAAGAGAGAGTTAGATTGATGGATATAGAGAGATCAAGGTGAGTAAAGGGAGAAAAGAGAGCAAGAGAGTGCCTGAGAGAGAGAAAGAAACATAACAGAGAGTGAAACATAGTGAGAAAGGTATAGAGCGAGAAAGAGAGAGATAGAGGGCAAGAGTAAGGGAGAGCATGAGAGGGGGTGATAGAGGGAGAGAGAGAGATTAAAGAGGGAGAGGGAGTGAGAGAGGGAGAGAGAGAGAGATTTAAGAGAGAGATAGAAATTGAGAGAGGAAAAGAGCGCAAAAGTTAGTGAGTAATATTGAGATAAGGACAGAGATTAGATAATGCGTGACAAGAAAATAGAGAGAGATGGAGAGTGAGAGAGGTAGAAAGAGGGAGGGAGATTGAGATAGGGAGAGTGGGAGGGAGGGAAGCAGAAGAGAGAGAATGAGAGAGAAATGATGAGAGGGAGAGAATGGGAGTGGAAGAGTGTGAGAGAAATAGAGAAAAGAGAAAGTGAGAGTAGAGGAAGCAAGGGAGAGGGAATGAGAGAGAGCAATATAGAAAAGGAGGTTGAGGGAGAATGAGTGACTTAGTGAGTACAACAAAAGTGAGAGAGTAAGGTAAGGAAAGAGAAAGAAATGTGGGTCATAGAAGAAATAGCAAAAGAGAGACAGAGAGGGTAAAAGAGGGCAAGAAAGCAATAAATAGAGAAGAAATAGAGAGAAAAAAGAGCAAAAAAAGGATTGAAGATTGGGATTGAAGTGTGAGTGGGAGGGAGAGAAGGAGAGAGGATGAGATAAAAAATAGAGAGAAGAGAGACGGAGGGAAGATAGAGTTGAGTGCAAGGTAGAGAGAGCGAGATGTAGAGGGGATATAGGGATAGTAGGAGGGTGACAGGAAAAAGAGTAAGAGACTGAAATAATGAAAGAGAGAGAGAGAGAGTGCGGAAGAGAGTGTGAGATGGTTGGAAAGAATAGTGTGTAAAGTGATAAGAGGGAGTGTTCAAGGAGAGCAAGAGTGTATGTGCGTGAGAGAGAAAGAGGAAGAAAAAGTGATAATGCATAAATAGTGAATAGTACAAGAGAGTAGGAGAGTGAGTAAAAGAGAGATAGAGGAAGGCAGTGATAGACATTGAGAAGAGCAAGAGTGATAGAGGAAGAGAGGGTGAGAGAGAAGAGAGACTGAAGGAAGATATAGATATAAAGTGAGAGGGTGGGAGAAACGGGGTGGAGAATGAGATTTAGTGGGAGAGAGGGGGATGAGTTGGAAGAGAGTGAGAGGGAGAGAGGGAGAGAGGGAGAGAGAGAATAACAGAAGGAGAGAGAGCGAGAGAGGGAGAGAGATGAAGGGAGGGAAGAAAGCAAGTGAGAGGGGATAGAGGAAGGAAAGATTGAGAGGAGAGAGGAGAGAGAGCAATCAACGTGAGAGTGAACATTAAGCGAGAAAGAGAGCGAGTGAGGGAGTAGAAGTGAGGGTGAAAATGAAGAGAGAGGAAAGGGGCAAAAAAGGGAGAATGTGTGAGAGATAAATTGAGTGAAGAGAGAGTGAGGGAAGAGCGAGCGTGAGAGAGGGAGAGAGTGAGCGAGTGAGAGAGAGAGCAGGAGTAGGGAGATAAGGAGAGCGAGAGAAAGTGAGGGGTCAAGGGAGTGAAAGAGGGAGGGAGACGAGAGAAAGGCAGTGAGGGATAAAAGGAGCATTAAAAACGAGACAAAAGAGAGAGTGAATCAAAGATAAAATGAGATGGAATAGAGAGTGAAAGAGATAGGGAAAGAGTGAGTGAGAAAAAATATTGAAGGAGTAGTGAGAGGGATTAAAGAGAGTGCAAGATAGAGGAAGGAAGAGAGATGAAAGGGAGAGAGTGAGAAGAGAGACTAAGGGAAGATCGAGTAAGAGTACGTGAGTGGGGGTAGAAAGAGAGGGAGAACAAGAAAATGATGAGAGCGAGAGGGAGAAAAGGATGGAGAGGGAGATGGAGAGGGATAAAGGGAGGAAGAGGGAGGGAGGGAGAGGAAGTGAGAATGAAAGAGGGTGGGATGGAATCAAGTGAGTGAGACAGGAGAGAGAGTGTGGGGAATAGAGTGATAGAAAAGTAAGAGGAAAAATGGAAGAGAGAACAACAAAGGAGAGTGTAAAAGAGAGAGAGGGATTAAGAAAGTGAAAGAGGTATGGAGAGCGAGAGAGAGCCAGTGAGGGATAATGGGAGGGTCAAAAGAGAGAGAAAGAAGAGATAATGAGAGGTGGAATAGCTAGTGATAGAGAGATGGAGGTCGTGAACGAAAAAGAGATAGGTGGAAGTGAAGGCGTTTAAGGAGAGTAGGAAAGCGAAAGTGAGGAGAGAGGCTGTTGGAAGATCAAGTAAGAGTAAGTGAGTGAGATTTAAAGTGAGCACAAGAAAAAGATATTAGTGAGTGAGAGAGGGAGCAAGAGAGAGGGATACAAAGGAGATAAGGAGGGATAGAGCGAGAAGGACAGAGGGAGAGAAGAGAGGGGAAGAGAGTCGTTTGTTTGAAAACAAGAGAAAGGAGAGAGGGAGTGGAGGTAGAATGAGAGAAAGTGTATGGGGAAAGAGAGCAACAAAGGAGAGTGTAAAAGACAGTATAAGATAGAAAAAGAGAGCAGATAGTGATAAAGAAAAAGAGAGGGAGAAGATGATAGAAAGTGAAGGGAGAAAGATGGAGCGAGGAAAAGAGGGGATAGATTGAGCGAGAAAGAACAAGATAGTAAGAGAGAGTGAGTAGAGAGCAAGACATGGAGCTAAAGAAGGTAAGAGCGAGAGAGATTGAGAGAGTGAGAGAGCGTATGAGTATATGAGATGGAGAGAAGAGTGAGCTACATATGAGAGATCTAGAGAGGGCAATAATTAAGGAGTGAGAAGGATGGAGGCAGAGAGTGAGAGAGATAAAGAGAACAAGAGTGTGAGAGAGTGAATGAGATCTTGAGAGAAAGAGGAAAAGAGAGTGAGGGAGAAGAGGATATAAGAAATGGATGAGAGAGAGGGATAAAAGAGAAGAAAAGATATTAGGAGGGTGGGAATGGAGAGAAAGTGTGAGTGAGGGAGGGAGGAAGAGAAGAGAGAGATAGAGAGCAAGAGAATGAAGAAGTGAGAAAGGGAGCAAGAAGATATATAGATAGAGAGGAAAAGACTGAGAACAAGAGTCATGATAAGAGAGTGAGAGATAGAGGAGGCAGAGAGAGTGTGAGAGAAAGACAGAGAGAAGTGTGAGAGAATGTGAGAATTAATGAGAGAAGACAGAGAGTATGAGAAGTGTAATAGTTGGAGAGAGAGAGAGAGATTACATGTGAGGGATAGGTGGAGAGAAAGATTGAGCAAAGAGAGATATTGTGTGTATGTGTGAGAGAGGAAGAGAGTGAGAGAGAAACATTAGAGAAAGAGTTAAAGAAATGTAAGCAACGAAAGAGAAAGAGAGAGAACTGATAGTCAAAATGAGAGAGAAAAGGAGCAAAGGAGGAAGGGAGTATGAAGAGATATAGGGAGAGAAGGTGAGTGAGGTAAGATAGAGAAAGAGAGAGAGCAAGAGAAAGTGAGGGAGGGAGAACAAGAGAATGAAAGAGAGAATGACAGAAAGATGGAGAGAGGGACAACCAAGAAGGGAAAGTGAGAGAGAGCGTGTGAGAGTGATATGAAGCGAGTGAGGGAGTAAGAGTGAGAGTGAAATTAAAGAGAGTGAGGGAGCGAGGAGGGGAGAGAGTGACAAAGTGAGAGAGAAATAGAGAAAGAATACAAAGTGAGGAATGAGAGGGCAAGAGAAAGGGATCTAGAGAGACAAAGAGAACAAAAAAATGAGGAGAGAGGGAGGGAGGGAGGGAGAGAAAGTAATAAACAATGAGAGAAAAGACGGGGAAAATAGAGAGAAGTGAGAGAACAGAGTGTAAGAGAGAGCTAGAGAGATAGAGAAAGAAGTGTAATAGAGAGTGAGACATAGTGAGAAAGGGAGAGAGCGAGAAAGAGAGAGATAGAGGTTAAGAAAGAGAAAGGGGAGTAAATGGAGAGAGTTAGAGAGACTGAACAGAAAGAGGGAGTGAGAGAGGGGAGAGAAAGAAAGATCTAAGAGAAGTGAGAGAGGAAGAGAGAGCAAAAGATAGCAAGATTGAGATAGGGAGGGAGATTAAGAGAACAAGTGAGAAGGAAAGGAGAGAAGGAGATAGAGAGGAGAGAGATTGATAGAGAGAGTGGGAGGGAGGGATGCAGGAAGGGGAGAATAAGGGAGAAATGATGAGAGAGAGCGAGAGTGGGAGAGTAAGAGTGAGAGAGAAGTAGAGAAATGAAAAGGTGAGAGGAGAGAGCAAGAGAGAGGGAGTGAGAGAGAGAGATAAAGAAAATGAGAGGGAGGGAGAGGGTGTCAATGAGTGAGTGCAATAGGAGCGAGAGAGAAGAGTAAATTAGGGAGAGAGCAAGAAAGAGAGGAATGTGTGGATTGAGAGAGGGAGGGATCAACGAGGAAAGAGAGATATATGAGATAAAATAAGAAACAATGAGATGGATATGAAAAAAGAGAGCAATATGTGAGAGAAACTAAGAGTGAGTGTGTGAGGGAGGGAGTGAGAGTGAGTGAGATAGAGGTAGAGATGGAGTGAGTAAAGAAAGAGATGAGAGGGTGAGAAGAAAGAGCAAGAGTGAAAGACAGAGGGAGCGAAGAAGAGCAAGAAAATAATAAAGAGAGATGAAATAGAGAGAGAAAAAGAAAGAGTAAAGCCAGGGATTGAAGAGTGAGCGAGAGGGAGAGAAAGAGAGAGGGTGAGATAGAACTATAGAAAGAGGAGAGACTTAAGGAAGGGAAGGTGAGAGAGGGACATATAGAGGGGATATGGAGATAGCAAGAGGGGGAGAGGGCGATAGAGAGAGAGACTGAAATAATGAAAGAGGGAGAGATGAAGAGAGTAAGTGATTGTTGGAGAGAAAAAGTGAGTAAAGTGATAAGAGAGAGTGATAAAAGAGAGCAAGAGTACGTGTGTGTGAGAGAGAAAGAAAGAGAAAAAAGTGATAAAGCATAAATAGATAAAAGAGCAAGGAGGGAGGGAGAGAGAGAGAGTGAGGGAGGGATTGAGTGAGATTGAAGAGAGTGGGAGTGAGAGAGGAGGCAAGGGTGAGAGATAAAGAGAGAGTGATGTAAGATATAGAGAGAAAGTTAGAGTGAGGGAGTGGGTAGAGAATGGGATTTAGTGGGAGAGAAAGGGGACTTGAATTGGAAGAGAGTGTGAGGGAGAGAGTGTGTGTGAGAGAGGCAGAGAGAGGGAGGGAAGGAAGGAAGCAAGAGAGGGGGAGAGATGGAGAGAAAGATTGAGAGTGGAGCGAGCAATTGAAGAGAAAGTGAGAGAGAGTGAACATGGAGTGAGAAAGAGAGAGGAAGTGAGGGAGCAAGAGTGAGAGTGAGACTGAAGAGAGAAGAAGAGGGAGCAAGAAAGGGAGAGAGTGTGAGAGAGAAATAGAGTGGAGAGAGAGTGAGGGAAGAGATAACGTGAGAGAGGGAGAGTGCGAGCCAGTAGAGAAAAGTGTAAGTGAGAGATTAGAGACCAAGAGAGAGACAGAGAATGAGAGAGAGAGAGAGAGAAAAAATGAGGGGGGTGAGGGAGTGAATGAGTCAGTGCAAGAGGAGAGGGAGAGAGGAGTTAGATAGGGAGGGAGGCATAATAAGAGGGAAGGAGGGATTGAGAGAGGGAGGGATCGAGTAGGTAAGAGAGATGTATGAGCAAAAAAAAAAATAATGAGATGAATATAAGGGGAGAGAGCAAGATGTGAGAGCAATTGAGAGAAAGTGTGTGAGGGAGTGGGAGTGAGAGATAGAGGAAGAGAAAGTGTGTGTAAAGAGAGAGAAGAGAGGGAGATAGAATTATGAGCAAGAGAGAGATAGAGAGGGGGAAATGAGAGCAAAAAAACAACAAAGAGAGATGAAATAGAGAGTGTGAGAGAGAGTATGAGAGGGAGTGAAGAAAGGGATTGAAGAGTGAGCGGAAGGGAGAGATGGAGAGAGGGTAAGGTAGAATAGACACTGAAAAGAGTGAGGGAGAGAGGGAGTAAGAGTGAGAGTGAAATTGAAGAGAAAGAAAGAGGGAGTGAGAAAGGGAGAGTGTGAGAGACAAGTAGATAGAAGAGAGTGTGAGGGAATAGAGAGCGTGAGAGGGAAAGAGAAGATAGAGTGAGCTAGATGGAAGGAGGGGTAGAGAATGAGATTTTCTAGAGGGAGAGCAGGAATGAACCAGAAGACTATGTGATGTGGAGAGTGATAGTGTATCTGAGAGAGATAAGGAGAGACTGAGAGAGTGCAAGAGAGGGATGGGGGAAGGAAGTAAATGATAGGGGAGAAAGGGAGATAAAGACTGAGAGGAGAGAGAGAAGAGAGACCAACATAAGTGAGAGTGAGTGAGAGAGAGCGAACATAGAGCTAGAAAGAGTGAGGGAGTAAGAGTGAGAGTAAAACTGAAGAGAGAGAATGAGGGAATGAGAAATGCAAAAAGTGTGAGAGGATAGAGAGCGTGACAGAGTGAGGAAAGAGGTAACGTCAGATAGGGAGAGAACGAGTGAGTAGAGAAAAGAGAGAGTAAGAGAGATAGAGAAAACTTAGGGGGAGAGGGAATGACTGAGTGAGTGCAAGAGGAGAGGGAGAGGAGTTAGATAGGGAGGGAGGCAAAAAGAGAGGGAAAGAGGGATTGAGGAGGTAAGAGACATGTATGAGCAAAAATAATAAATAATGAGATATATATAAGGAGAGAGAGCAAGATGTGAGAGCAATTGAGAGAAGTGTGTGAGGGAAGGGGAGTGAGAGATAGTGGAAGAGAAAGAGTGAGTAAAGAGAGAGAAGAGAGGGAGATAGAATTATGATCAAGAGAGAGTTAGAGAGGGGGCAAATGAGAGCAAGGAAACAACAAAGAGACATGAAATAGAGAGTGAGAGAGAGAGCAAGAGAGGGAGTGAAGAAAGGGATAGAAGAGTGAGCGGGAAAGAGAGATGGAGAGAGGGTAAGGCAGAAATAGAGAGAGAAGAGAGACTCAAGGAAGATAGAGCAAAATATTGTGTGTGAGCGGTAGAGAGAGGGAGATATATAGGGAGATATGGAGAGAGATGTAGGAAGAGAGGGAGTTAGAGAATAAAGAGCAAGACAGTGAATGAGGGAGTGAGAGAGAAAGATATACAAGGAAAGTGAGAGAGAGTGAGAATAAGTAAGGAAAAGAGAATGAGATATATGGAGAGACGTGGAGAGAGCGAGGGAGGGAGTGAAAGTGAGGGGGGAGAAAGGAAGATATGTGTGAGAGAAGGTGAGAAATAATGAGAGAGTGAAGAGGTATAGAGAGAAAGACAGAGAGAGCTAAGAGTGGGATTGAATGATAGAGAAGTAGGGAGAGAGGGAGAGAGTGTGTGAGGTATAGAGTGAGAGAAAGAGAGAATAGAGAGCAACATAAGAGAAAGAGATATAATAGAGAGTGTGAGAGAGAGCATAAGTGGTAAAGACAAAGCAATAGAGATATAGACGGACCTACTCCCTCTCTTTATCTCTTCCCCACTCTCTATTCTCTCTTCCACTTTCTCTTCCCCACTCCCTTTCTCTCTTTCATTCTCTCTTTCTTTTACTACCGTACTTTCTCTTCCTCACTCTCTCTTCTTGTGTCCTTCACACTCCCTCACTCCCCCTAAGTTTCCCTAACTCACTTTCTCTCTCTATCTTCCCCCTCTCACCTTTTTCCCTTACTACTATCTCTCTCTCTCTCTCACTCACTCTCACAAACACATTCTAACTTCCCCCTCTTTCTTTCTCCCTTTTCCACACCTCTCCCACCTCCTCTCCCTCCCTTCCTCTCCATCTTTGCCACGATTTCTCCCTAAAGCTCTTTTCTATATCTTTCTCTTTATGCCCCTTGCTCTTCATGGCGTCTTCCCTACTATTCTTTAAACCTTATAACTTCTCTCACTTTTTCTCTCTCTCAATCTCTTTAGTTCTCTCCTTTGCTCTCTTTTTCTCTCTTCCCTTGCTCTGCATGTTCTTCTTGCTTTTCTTCATCCCTCTTTCATCTTTCTACTTTTCCTATCTCTCTCTCACTCCCTCTCCTGCACTATCACTTCTCACTCTCCATCCCTCTCTTTCTTCCTCTCTAGACCTTTCTCATAATCTATATGTATATATATTCTCTCGCTCTCTCAAAATATCTGTCTTTATTTTTCTCCCATTCTCTCGCTTGTTATATCCTCTCCTATTTATTGTCTCTCTCTTATGATGGTCTCTCCCAATCTCCCATTCTCTTTCTTTATCCCTTCCTCTCTATTGCTTCCATCCCTCGCAATGTTTGGATGGAGAGATAAAGGGAGAGATTGTGTGTTAGAAAGAGGGAAGAATAGAGGAAGGGATAAAGAGAAAGGACAGAGACATAAATAGAAGAGAAAGAGTTAGAGAAGAGTGAGCAATAATAGAGAAAGAGAAAGCAAATAAATAGTGAGAAAGAGAGAGGAAGGGAGGAAAGTAGGAAGAGAGAGTGAGAGAGATAAAGGAAGAGAAGGAGACTGAGGCAAGATAGAGAAAGAGAGAGTGAGCAAGAGGGAGAATAAGAGAATGAGAGAGACGGTGAAAAGTGAGAAGAGAAAGAGGGAGAGACAGGGAGGACAAGTGAAGAGAGCTTGATAGAGAGGGGGAAGGGAGTGAAGTGAGATAAATAGAGAAAGAGAGAGTGGTGGGTAAAGGAAGAGAAAGAGTGAGAAGAGTAAGAGAGAAGGTGGGAGATAATATAGAGTGAGAGCAAGATGACGATAGAAAGAGAAAGAGAGAATAGAGATTGTGAAAAAGAAACAGGGGGAGTAAGAGTGAGTGGAGCAGAGGAAAGAGAGTGGGGGAAGAGAGTGAGAGAAAGGGAGCATGAGAGAATGACAGATGAGCAAGAGAGAAAGAGGGAGGAAGAAGGGTGAGAGAGCAATAGAGGAAGAGAGAAGAAATTGAGAGTAAGAGTGAGAGTGAAATTAAGGAGAGTGAGGGAGCCAAGAAGGTGGATAGAGACAAAAAGAGAAAGAAACAGAGAAATAATAGTGTGAGGTAAGAGAGGGAAAGAGAGAGAACAAAGAGCGAAATAAGGGATGGAGGGGAAGTAATAAACAATAAGAGAGAAGAGTGGTGAGAAAGCTAAGAAATAGAGAATGAGAGGAAGTTAGAGAGAGAATGAGTGATGGATATAGGAAGACAAAAAGTGGGAAAAGGGAGGAAGAGAGAGTAATGAGTAAGTGAGAGAAACATGGAGAGTGAGAGACATAGTGAGAAAGGAAGAGAGGGAGAAAGAGAGATAGAGGGAAATAGTAAAGAGAGTAAGAAGATAACAAGAGATAGTAAGAAAGCGTGCGAGAGAGAAAAAGAATAGAGGGTGAGAGACATACTAAGAACGGGAGAGAGTAATAAAAGAGATATATATCGCATGAGTAAGGGAGAGAGTGAGAACGAGGGGAGATAGAGGGAGAGAGTGAGAGATTAAAGAAAGTGAGAGAAAGAAAGAGAGCATGAAAGATCTTGGAGGGAGAGAGGGGAAGTGAGAGGGAAAATGATATTAAGCAAGATGGAGATAGGGAGCAAGAGGGCAGTGGGTGGAAAGGAAGAGAGATTGAGATAGAGAGAGTGGGAGGTTAAGAAGTGGGATGGAGAGAGGGGAGAGAAAGGATGAGGGAGAGTGAGAGGGATATAGAAAGAAGAGAAAGTGAAAGAAGTGGGGTAAAAAGAAAGAAATAGAGAGAATGAGGGAGAGCATGAGTGTTAAAAAGAAAGAGATAGCGGTTAGAGGGAGGTTGTAAGAGAGATATAGAGAGAATAGAAAGTGAGAGAAGAGAGAGCAAGAGAGAAGAATGAGAGAGAACGATGAATAGATGTGAGAGGAGGGAGATTGAAAAAGTGCAAGATGAGAGAGATAGAAGAGTGATAGGGGAAGGGAGAAAGAGAGGGAAGGAGCGTGGGATTGAGATAGGGAGGG
>JAKZJZ010001749.1:0-24993 GCA_022702705.1 Papilionanthe hookeriana x Papilionanthe teres
AGAGGAGGAAGTTAAGGAGAAAGTGAGAAAGAGAGGGAAGGAGAGAGTAAAAGTTGAAGGGACAAAGGAGAAGATATAGATGTGTGAGAGAAAGTAAAAAACAATGAGATGGAGATAAGGGGCGAGAGTGAGGTGTGGGAGCAACTGAGAGAGATAGAGGGACAGAGGGAGAGTAAGAGAGAGAGTGAGGGATTGAGGGAGAGAAAGAGTAAGTAAAGAGAGAGAATAGAGGGTTATAGACAAAAGAACAAGATAGAGGACAGAGAAAGGGCAAGAGAGACAAGGAAAAGATTAAGAGAGATGAAATATAGAGCAAGAGAGTGAGCAAGATATGGAGTGAACTAGAAACGGAGTGATAGAGGGAGATAGTGATAGGGATTGAAGAGAGAGGTGGAAGGAGAACGGGAGAGTGAGATAGAAATATAGAGAGAAGAGAGACTCATGGAAGATAAAGCAAAAGATTGGAGTGAGAGGAAGAGAGAGTGAGGGAGATATAGAGCAAGTAAGAGATGGAGGAACAGAGGGAGATCCAGAGAGGGAGATAGAGGGGGAAGATAGTGAGTGGGTAAGAGGAAGTTACTGAGCAATGGTTGAAGAAAAAAAGAGAGTAATGAGATAGGAGGGAGTGATAGAAAAGAGGAAGAGAGAGTGTGTGAGAGACAAAGCGAGGGAGAGATCAAAAGAGAAAGAAAAAGTGATATCATAAATAGAGAAAATATGAGAGATGGAGAGAGTGAGAAAGAGAGAGTAGGAAAGGAGTGAGAGAGGAAGTTAGAGTGATTGAGAAGAGTGAGTCAGAGAAGATATGAAGAGAGTGAACGAGAGTGAGAGACGGGGTAGAAAATGAGATTTTGTGGGAGAGAGAGCGGGAATGAACCAGAAGAGTTTTGAGATGGGGAGTGACAGTGTGTTTGAGAGAGCGAAAGAGAGACTGGGAGAGGGAGAGAGAGGGAGGGAGGGAAGGAAGGAAGCAAGAGAAAGGGGTAGAGAAGGAGAGAAAGATTGAGAGGAGAAAAAGAAGAGAGAGCAACATAAGTGAGAATGTGTGAGAGAGAGTAAATATAGAGTGAGAAGGAGGGAGGAGGATAGGTTGTAAGAGTGAGACTGAAATTGAAAATAGAGAAAAAGGGATAGATAAATGGAGAAAGTGTAACATAGAAATAGAAGAGATATGAGAATAAAGTGTGAGGGAATAGAGAGTGTGAGAGATGGAGAGAGCGAGCGAGAAAGAGAGGGAGCAAGAAAGAGAGATAATTATAGTGGTAGAGGGATTAAGGGAGTGAAAGAGGGAGGGAGAGCAAGAGAGAGTTAGTGAGAGATATTGGGAGAGTCAAAGGTGTGAGATTGAAGAGATAGGAGTGAGAGAGAGATAAAGAGAGGTAGAATAGAGAGTGACAGAAAGATGGAGGTAGGGTAGGAGAAACAGAGATAGGTTGAAGGGAGAGGGTTCAAAGAAAGACTAGGAAACAGAAAGTGAGAGAGAGTAAAGGGAGAGAGTGAAAAGAGAGGTTGTAGAAAGATCAATTAAGAGTGAGTAAGTAGGGGAGAGAGAGGCAATGTCAAGTAAGGATAACATAAGAGTGGTGAGAGAGAAGGAGCAAGAGAGAAGGAGGCAGAGAGGGACATAGGAAGGGAGAGGGAGGGAGGGAGGGAGAGAGAGCGAGGAGGGAGGGGGAGGGAGTGATGGAAGTAAGAGAGAGGAGAGAGAGAGTGGAGGATAGAATGAGAGAGAGAAAGGAGAGCAACAAAAGAGAGGGATAAAGAGATTGTATCAAAAAAGGGAACAGAGAGTAAAAAAAGAGAAGAAGGAGAGAGAAGAGAGTGAGAAAATAAGTTAGAGGGGAAAAGAGAATAATAGAGAAGAGGGTAGAGAGTGAAGAGAGAAAGATGGAGTGAGAGAAAGAAAGGAGAGAGTAGCAACAGAAATAAGGTAGTTAGAGAAGTGAAATAGAGAGCAAAAAATGGAGCTAAAGAGGTTGAGAGGGGAGAGATTGAGAGAGGGAGAGTGTGTGAGATGGAGAGAGAGCATAAGGCAGTCCTAGAAAGGGCACAAATGAGGGAGTGAGAATGATAGAGAGAGTGAGAGCGACAAAGAGAACAATAGTGGGAGCGTGGAAGTGATCTATAGAGAAATAGGAAAAGAGAGTGAGGAAGAGTAGAGGATATAAAAAAGGGAAATAGAGAGAGGGTCAAGTGAGAAAAAAATATATTAGGAGGGTGAGAAGGGAGGGAGAGTGTGACCGAGGAAGGGAGGGAGAGAAGAGAGAAATAGGGAGTGACAAATTGATGGAGAGAGTGGGATGGATCAAGACCGATATATAGATAGAGAGGGAGAGAGTGTGAACAAGAGTATGGAAAAGAGAGTGAGAGTAGAGGAGATAAAGAGAGGGAGGGAAAGAGGGACAGAGAAAGAGTTAAGAAATGAGAGAGATGAGAGTGAGATTGAGAGAGATAATAATTGGAGAGAGAGAGAGAAAGAGTGCATGTGAGGGATAGGGGATTAAATATTGAGAAAAGACAGAGATTGTGCGTGCGAATGAGTAAGAGAGAGAGAAACATAAGAGAAAGAGTTTAGAAATGTGAGCAATTAAAAAGAAAGAAAGAGAGAACAAACAATGAGATAAAAAAGAGAGAGGAAGGGAGCAAAGTAGGAAGTGAGAGTGAGAGAGATATAGGTGGAGAAGGAGAATGAGGGAGAAAGGGACAGAAGGTGGAAAATAAGAGATTGAGAGAGAGATCAAGAGAGGGAGAACCAGGAAGGGAAAGTGAGATAGAACATGAGAGAGAGGGAGAGAGAGTAATCTCCCATTGTCTCTTTCACTCTCTTCTCTCCCTGCATCCCTTCCTTACTTCCTCCCTCCCTCCCTATTTGTCTCCCTCTCTGTTTCCCCCCTCTTTCTCTCTCGTCTTTCTTCTATTTTCTCTCACTCACTCCCTCATTCTCTCTTCTCTCTTTATTTCCTTTTCACTTTCTCTCTACTACTCTCTCTTTAATCAATTTCACTCCCTCCCTCTATCTCTCCCTCTCACTCACTCCATCATTCTCTTTCTCTCTCACTCTCCATTCCATCTCTCTTTATCTCTCTCTATCTCTCTCTCACTCTCTCTTCTATCTCTCTCTCTTTTGACACAATTTATCCATCACTACCTCTCTTTCACTCTCCCTCCCTCTTTCACTCGCTACATCCTTCCCTTTATCCCTTTCTCACTCGCTCACTCTCTCCCTCTCGAATGCTCTCTCTTCCCTCACTCTTTCTTCATTTCTATATAAAACTTTCTCGCTTCTGTCTCTTCCATTTCACTATCACTCTTACCCTCTCCTCGCACTCTCTTTCTCACTCCATGTTCACTCTCTCTCATTTACTCTATATTCTCAGCTTTCAATCTTTATCACCCTCTCTTCCCCACTCCATTGCTTCCTCCCTTCCTTCGTCACTCGCATGCTCTCTCTTACACACACACTGATCTCACTCACTTCATCTTCATTCCCTCTCTTTCAATCTCATGTTCTACTCCCGCTCTCCCTCTCGCTTACTCTGTTTCAATATCTTCCCTCACACTCCCTACACCTCTCTAGCTTCCACACTCTTTAATCTCTAACACCCCTCTCTCTCTATTTCTCACTCTCTCCCTCTCTCACTCATTTCTCTATGTTTTATCACTTTTATTTCTCTATTGCTCTCCCTCTATCACACACACACACTCTTGCTCTGTTTTTATCACTCTCCCTTATCTCTTTTCCCACATTTTCACTCCAACCAACCCTCAATCTCTACCTCTTTCATTACTTCACCCTCTTTATCTCCCTTTCCCACCCTCCCTCTGTCTACATATCTCTGTCTACATCTTCATTTCTCCACTTCCCACTCATTATATGTTGTTCGATCTTCTTTGAGTCCCTCTTCTCTTTCAGTCTCCCTCCCTCTATCTCTTCTATCTATTTTTCTCTTCTCTTTCTCTTCAATTTCGCTCTCACTCTTACATTCCCCTCCCCTCTCTCTTTCTCTCTCGTGCTTTCTATCTCCCTCTTTCCCTACCTCGCTCTCTTAAATTACATTGTCACTCTTCATCCTTTCTCCCCTCTGCCTTTCTCTCAAACCCATATATTCTCACATTTTATCTATCTCAATCTCTTAAGCTCTTTTTCTCAATCTCTCTCGCTCTCTTTTCCCCTACTCTTCATTTCTTTCTCACTAATTTATTTTCTCCTCTCTCCTTTAATCTTATGCTCCTATCTCTATCTCTTTCTCTATCTACCAATTTATCTATCATTTCTCTCGCTCTCTCTCCATCTAACCCTTCATTAAGATCACTCTTTCACAACACCTCTCTCCTGCTCCCCATTCGCTCTTTTTCTTTCGTTCTATCTTCCTTCTCTTTAGCACCCATGCTTTCTCTTACACTATGTCTCTTTCTCGGTCGTTTGTTCTCTCTCATGTTGTCCTTATTCTAATTTTTTTCTCACTCTATCCCTCACATCTCATAATCTCTCCCTCTTTTCCTTCTCACAACTCATGCTCTCTCTCTCACTCTGCATTATATATCTTTTTCTTGGTCTTTTTCTCTTTCTTTTGTTGCCTTTTATTCTCTCTTTCTCCCACTCTATCCCTCAATATCTCTTGCTCTTTCTCTCCCCATACTTGTCTCTTTTTGAATTCCAATCGCAAATCTCTCTATCTTTCTCTCTACCTCTTCTCTCTTATTATTTCTCACCTTCTTTCACACATCTCTTCCTCTCTTCCCTTCCCTCTTCCACTCTCTCCCTTCCTCCCTCCTTCTCTCTCCATATATCTCATTCTCTTTACATTACTCTTCTCTCTCTCTCTCTCTCTCTCTCTCTCTCACTTCTTTATATATCTTTCTCTCTCACTCCCACACTCATACTCTTACTCTTTATTCTCTATGTCCCGCTCTCCCTCCCTCTCTCTCCATATCTCCCTCTATAACTCCCTCTCTCTACCTTTCACTCATTATCTCTTGCTCTATCTTCTCTGAGTCTCTCTTCTCTTTCTTATTTTACCTTACCCTCTCTCCCTCCCACTCACTCTTCAATCCCTCTCACTCCTTTCCTCGCTCTCTCTCTCTCTCTCCTTCTAATTCATCCCTCTAGTGATCTTTGTCACTCTCTCACCCTTCATATCATCTCTCTTTATCATTGCTTGCTCTCTCTTGCTCTCTCTCTCTCTCTCTGTCCATCTCTTGCTATATCTTCAATTGCTCTCTCCCCTCTCTTTAATCACTCTTTTTTCCCTCCATCCCTTAACCTCTCTCTCACTCTCCTTCCTTCCCTCTCTTTCTCAATTGGTCTCTCTTTTCTCTCTCTCTCTCTCTCTCTCTCCCTCCAATCATTCACTTTTTTCTCCCCTTTACTCACTCTTTATCTCACTCCACTCATGTCTTTCTTTATCTTCTATATCTTACTATCTCCATCTCTCGCTCTCTCACCCTCTCTCACTTCCTCTTTCCCTCCTTATGTCTCTCTTTCTATTTCCCCCTCTCTTTTTCAGACACTCTCACTCTCTCCCTTTCACTCTATCCTGCTACCTCTGCCTTTCAATCTCTCTCTCTCTCTCTCGATCTATCTCTCACTCATTCTCTTGCTCTCCTTCCCTCTGTCCCTCTCACTAACCCTCTCTTTCAATATTTTTCTCAATCTCTTTTCTCTCTCTATTTGTCTATAGCAATTTCTCTCTCAATCTTTTACTCTTCAATCTCTCTCACGCCTTCTCTCTATCTCTCTGTCACACTCTACCTCTCTCTCACTCACTCTCTATTCTCTCTCATCTTGCTCTTCTCTCTCTTTCTCTCTCTTCAGTCACTCTCTCTTCTCTTTTTGCTCAAGCCTTTTCTTCTCTATCCCTCAAACACACTATATCTCTCGCTCTCCAACTTTCCTCTTTTTCAATCCTTCTCTCTACTCTCTCTCATTATTTCTCACCTTCTCTCACACTTCACTCTCTCTTTCCCTCTCTCCGTCCCTCTCTCTGTTACCCCTATCTCTCACTCTCGTTCCTTACTCTTGTTCTCATTCTATCCCTCTCCATCTAAATTTCTCTGTTCTTCTCTTTATACTTCTCTCACTCTCTCTACCTCTATCACTCCCTATCTTCAATCTCTCTCACTCCCTTCCTCTCTCTATCGTTCACTCTTATTCCTTATCTTTTCTTGCTCTCACTTCTATAATACTCTTTTCCATTACAATCACTCACACACACACGTCCTCTCTCACTCTCTCTCAATCTCACTCGTCATCATGATACCACTCTCACTCTTAATCCATCCCTCTCTTTCCTCTCCCTTTGTTCCATTCACCAGAATCTCCTTATGTCTCTTTTATTGATTTCTCTTCTCTCTCTCTCCATTCACTCTTTCTCTCCATATGTCCCCCACTCTCTCTCCCTCTGCCTCTCCCTCTCAATTCCCTCCTTTCCTCTCTGTCTCTCTGTCTCTCACCTCTCTCTTTCACACACTCTCTCCCTCCCTCTCACTCTCTCCCTCTCCCACTCTATTCCATCCATTCCTCTCTGTCTCTCTGTCTCTCACCTCTCTCTTTAACACACTCTCTCCCTCCCTCCCTCTCACTCTCCCCTCTCTCTTTTAATCTTTCTTGCTCTCTCTCAAGATCTCTCTATCTCTCTCACTCGTTCTCTAGCTCTCCCTCCCTCTCTCCCTCTGGCTTACCTTGTCTTACTATTTTTCCTCACTCTCTTTTCCCTTTATTTCTATCTAACTATCTCTCTCTTTGTCTCAATCCCTCACTCTTAAATTTCTCTCTCCCTCGCTTTATCTCTCTCTCAGTCTCTATTTTCTTTTCTTACTTTGCTCTTCTCTCTTATGATCTCTCCTCATTCACTATCTCTTCTCTCTTTCTTTATCCCTATCTCTCACACACACATTCTCTCTCCAAGTTTTGCCTCTCTCAATCCCCCTCTCTTCTTTCTCTTATTACTTCACCCTTTATCTCTCTTTCACTCTCCCTTCCTCCTTCCCTCTTTAATTCTCTCCCTCCCTTTGTCTCAACCTTATCTCTCACTCTCTTTTCCTTACTGTGCCTCCCTTCGTCTCAACCCTTTCTCCTTCTCTCCCTATATATCTATCTTACCACCTTGCTCAATATCTCTCTAATTCTCTAGTTGCCTATCTCTCTCTTCTTTGTTTGCCTCCCTTCCTCCCTCACACTCTCTCTCCCTTCCCACTCTCCTAATATCTAATTTTCTCTTTTTTGCCTCTCTCATTCCAACTTTTATACCCTCTTCTCTCTCACACACTTTTTTCCTCTTCCTCTTTAGATCTCTTCCATTCTCCCACTCTCCTTCTCTTTATCACTCTCTCTCTGCCCCTTTTTTCTCACTCCCTGATTCTTGCTCTCTCCAGTTCTCCCTTATGTAGCTCGCCGATCTCTCTCCTTTTCCTCACACTCTATCTCGAGCACTCACACACACTCATACACTCTCATTCTCTCTCTTTCAATCTCCCTTCCTCAAACCCTCTTATGCTCCTTTTTTAGATCTCTATCTTGCTCTCTCTTACACTCCTGCTCCTCTCGCACTCCTGCTCCTCTCGCAGTCATGCTCTCTCTCCATTGTTGCATCTTTTTCTATTCTCTTTATCCCCATCCCTTTTATTCTCTTTCCCTTGCTCTCTCTTTCTTGCACTCTATTCTCTTCTTCTATCTTATGCCTCTTTTGCCCTTTTCATTGTTGCCCTATCTTCTCTCTTTCATCTCAATCTTTCTCTCCCTCTATGCCCCCACTCTCTTTCTCTCCCTCTCTATTGCTTCCATCCCTACCACTGTCTCTTTCTCTCTCTTCTCTCCCTCCCTCCGTCCATTACTTCCTCCATCCCTCTCTCTATCTCCCTCTCGCTCTCTCTTTCTTTCTCTCCTAGACTCTATCCTGCTCTCCCTCTCACTCTCTTCTAATTCATCCCCCTCTCTTTTCCACTAATCTCATTCTCTACCCCCTTTCTCCCTCACTCTCACTTTCTCTCTATATCTTCCATCTCTCTCTTCTCTCTCACTCTTTCTTTTGTTCTTTTCACTCCCAAACTCTTCGATCTCTCTCACCGCCTCACTCTCTCTTTCTCACGCTCTCTCTCTTTTGTTCTTTTCTCTTTTTATTCTTTATCACTATTTTTTCTTTAATTCTCTCTCTCTCTCTCTCTCTCTCTCTCTCACTCACACACACACACTCTTGCTCTCTTTTATCACTCGCTCTTATCACTTTACTCACTCTTTCTCTCCAACAATCTCACAATCTCTTCCTCCCTCCCTCTCTCCCTCCTCTCTCTCCCTCATTCATTAATTTAGTCTTCCTCTCTATCATCCTTGACCTTCGTGCTATCTAAAAATCCCATCTATATCTCCCTCTCTCTACCTCTCACTCACTATCTTTTACTCTATCTTCCCTGAGTCTATCTTCTCTCTATATTTCTGTCTCACCCTCTCTCATTCTCTCCCTCCTGCTCACTCTTCAATCCCTATCTTCACTCCCTCTCTGCTCTCTCTATCTCTCTCACTCTCTATTTAATCTCTCTTTATTGTTTTCTTGCTCTCTTTCTCTCCTCTCTGTCTCTCTCTTGCACTTTCTTCTATCTCACACGCTTCTCTCTGTTTTCTTACCCTTTCTCTCCCTCAATCACTCACTCTCTATCTCACTTATTCCTCCCTCACACTCTCTTTTAGTTTCTCTCACATCTTGCTCTCTCCCCTCATATCCATCTTATTATTTCTTATTTACTCTCACGGAACTCACTTTCCTCTTTGATCCCTATCTTATTCTCTCTCGCTCTTGTTGCACTCACTCATTCACTCCCTTTCCCTCACTTTTGTTATCTCTATCTCTCTCTCATTCCCTCTCTCTTGCTCTCTCTTTTCTCACTTTCTCTTTTCTCTATTTCTCTCACTCTTCCTCTCCAATTCACTTGCTCTCTCTCATCCTTTCTCTCTCATTCTCTCCCTTCCTCTTCCATCACTCCCACTCTCTCTATCTCAATCTCTTCCTCTCACTCCCTCTCTCCCTCTCTGTCTCCTTCCTTCCTTCTTCCTTCTCACTCTATCTTTCTCAATCTCCCTCCTTTTCTCAATCTTGTTTGCTACCTTTGCTCTCTCCTCCTCTCTTGCTTTTTATCTCTCTTAAATCTTTCTCTCTTTCTCCCTCGCTCACTCCCTCTCACTCTTCAATCTCTCTCTCTCTTTCTCTATCTCTAACTTCTCACTCTCTCCCTCTATCTCCCTCTTTCTCACTCTCTCCCTAACAATTACCCTCTTTCTCTATCCCTTTCTTGCTCTCTCCCTTTATCACTATGTCTCACTCTCTTTATGTTTCTTTCTCTCGCTCTCTAGCTCTCCCTTGCTCTTTTCTCTCTCTTTACTCACCTTTTATCTGTTTTTATCCATCACTATATCTTTTTCTCTTCCTCTCTTTATCTCTCTCTTCTCTCTACACCCCTCCCCTTCACTCTCATTATTTATTACTTTCTCTCCTTCCCTCCCTCCATCCATATTTTCTCTCTTTTTCTCTCTCTAGCTCCCTCTCCCTTACCCTCCCTTTCAACAATCTCTATTCTTTCTCTCTTTCTCTCTCGCTTATTCACTCTCTCCCCTCCTCGCTTCCTCACTATTTAATTTCACTCTCACGCATACTCCCTCACACGCTTCTCTCTCTCTTGCACTCTCTCCCTTTCTCTCTCTATCCTCTCCCTCTCTATCCCTAACTCCATCGATCACTCTCTCTCTTGCTCCTTTTCTCCTACTCTCTCTTCACCCACTCCCTCTCTTTAGCTTACTCTCACTTATACTCCCTCTCTTTATCTCTTTCACACTCTATTCTCTTACGCACTTTCTATTGCAATCTCGCTCTCACTCTTTATTCTCACTCAACTTTTCCCTTACTCTTCTCCCTCTTTCTCTTTCTCTGTCCCCCACTCTCATTCTCTATTTCTCTTGCTTCACTCCTTTTTCTCTCTCTTTCTCATGCTCTCTCCCACTTTCCCTTCTTGGCTCTCTTTCTCTCCATCGCTCTCTCTTATTCCCTCTTTCATTCTCTTATTCTCCCTCCATCACTATCTCTTGCTCACTCTCTCTTTCTCTATCTTTCCTCACTCTCCCTATATCTCTCTCATACCCTCTTCCTACTTCGCTCCCATCCTCTATCTTTCTCACTATTTGTTCTCTTTCTTTCAATTTTATTCTTCACACTTTATAAATATTTCTCGAATGTTTCTCACTCACACACAATCTCTCTCTTAGCTGAATGTTTATCTCCCCTATCCCTCACACGTACTTTCTCTCTCTCACTCCAACGTTTATCTCTCTCAATCCCTCTGAGGGTGAGAGGAAGAGCGTTTGAGAGAGAGTGAGAGAGTGTATGAGGTGTGAGATGGAAAGAGAAGAGTTAGAGAGGGCAAGATTGAGGGAATGAGAAAGATAGAGGAAGGGAGTGCGACCGTTAAAGAGAATAAGAGTTATAGAGTCAAAGAGATCCAAAGAGAAAAATAAAGTGAGAGAGATAAAATAATATAAGAGAGGGAAGGAGTGTGAGGAACAAGTGAGAAAAAAATATTATTAGGGTGGGAAAGGAGAGAGTGTGTGAGGGAGGGAGAGAAAAGAGAGATAGAGAGTGAGAGAATGAAAGAAAGAGTGGGGGAGGGGCAATAAAGAAATATAAACAAAGAGGTATAGAGTGAGAACAAGAATAAGAAAAGAGAATGAGAGAAATGGGTCACAGAGAGAGGGACGGAGAAAGAGAGAGAAGAGAGAAGGATGAGAAGGATAAAAGTTAGAGAACGACAGATAGAGTGTGTGTGAGGGATAAAGAAAAAAGATTGAGCAAATAGACAAGAGAGAGTGACCGAAGAGGGAGGAAGAGAGAGAAGAGCAAGAGAGTAAAAAAAGAAAGATAGAATAGAAAGTGAGAGAGAGAGAGAGGAGAGAATGAGAAAGAGAGATAGAGAGAGGGAGTGAAGATTGAGAGAAAGAGATTGTGACAGACAAGTAGAGAGAGAAAAGAGATTGAGAAACAAACAGAGAAGGAGAGGATTAGTGAGAGGGACAAAGAGAAGGAGAGCATGAGAATGAGTGAGAGAGATCTAGAGAGAGAAATTTCGAGAGAGAGCGAGGGTGATGTAGAGGTAGAGTGAGAGAGTGTGAAAGAGAGAGGGGAGAGAGAGAAAGGGGGAGACATAAGGTGGGAAGTAGGAAAGTGAGAGAGGGTGAGAGAGTGTTGGGGATTATGGAGAGAAATGGTAAAAGCAATGAAAAATAAGAGAGACAAATAAAAGACAGATTAGGAGAGAGATAGAATAGAGAATGAGAAAGATAGAGGGATAAGATAAGAGTGAGAGTGATATAGTGATGAAGAGATGGATTGGGAGAGAAAGAGCAAGAGAGGGAACAAGAGGAAGAGAGAGAAAGTGTGTGTGTGTGCGTGAGTGTGAGAGTACTAGAAAAGAGAATAATAGAAGAGAGCACAAGAAAGATATAGAATAATAGTGAAAAATATAGGGAGAAGAAGAGATAAGAGAGGGATTGAGAGAGGGACAAGAGAGAAGAAGAAAAAAAGTTTGAGGGAGACAGAGAAGAGAGAGATAAAGAGCTAGAGAATGAGAGAGATAGTGAGCGAGGGAACAAGAGAGGTATATATGGAGAGAGAGAGAGAGTGAGAACAAATGTAATAAAAGAGAAAAAAATAGAACAAGAGAGGGTAGTGAGAGGGACAGAGGGAAGGAGAGCAAGAGATTGAGTGAGAGAGATCGAGAGAGAGAGAGAGTGAGAGAGACTGAGAGAGAAAGAGAGAGAGGGTGTTGCAGAGGTTGAGGGAGAGATAAAAGGGAGAGAGTGAGAGAGTGCGTGAAGGAGAGAAAGTAGGAGACATATGGAGGGAAGGAGGAAGTGAGAGAGGGAGAGAGAGAGTTAGGGATATATGGATAGAACGAGTAAATGGAATGAGAGAGAAGAGAGACAAATAAAAGATAGATTAGGAGAGAGAGAATAGAGAAACATAATGATAGAGGGACAGGTTAAGAGTAACATTGATATAGTGATGAAAAGAGGGACTTGGAGAGAAAGAGTGAGAGAGGGAACAAAAGGAAGAGAGAGAAACTGTGTGTGTGAGTGAGAGTAATGAAAAAGAGAATAATATAAAAGAGAGGGAGGGAGTGAGAGAGATTGAAGAGAGAGGGAACGAGAGGGGGAGATAATAAGAGAATGAGTGTAAAAGAGGGAAGGAGAGATAGACTGAGCAAGTGTGAGAGAGAAATGGAGTGGATGAGAGGGAGAGATAGGGAGGAAGGGAGGGAGGGTGAGTGATTAAAATGGAAGAGGGAGTGAAAGAGGGAGGGAGTGTGTGTGGGGGATAGTGGAGCACACAGAGTAAGAAGAAATAGGGAATAGGTAGCAATAGAAGGGATAATAAGGGCGAGCAAGAGAGAGTGAGAAAGAGAGGGAGGAAGAAAGAGAGAGCAATAGAGAAATTGAGAGAGAAGAGAGGCGTCGAAAGAGAGAACAAGACGTAAGGGAAGAGCAAGAGAGAAATCGAGGGAAGGAATAAGGTAGAGAAAGAGAGAGTGCATGTGTGTGAGAGAGAGGGAGAGAAGGTTGTGTGAGAGATAGTGGGAGGGGGAGAGTGAGAGCGAGAGAGGGAGAGCCAGATAGAGTGGGGGGATATAATGAAAGAAAAAGTAAGAGGAGAGGAGATTAGAGTAACATAAGAGAGTAAGAGAGAGAGGGAGACAGAGAATTGAGAGTGAGAAAGCGAAAGGGAGTAAAAGTGAGATTTAAATTGAATAAAGGGTCAGAGGGACCATGAAATAGAGAAAAATAGATAGAAAAATGAGGGTAAGGAAAGGAAGATCAAGAAAGAGGGAGGATGATAAGAGAATGAGTGCGAGGAGAGAGAGAGGAGACAAAGTTAGAGAGAGAATGAGTGAGAGTGAGCAGAGTGACAAAACGAGGAAGAGAGAGGCATAGAAAAAGTGATAGAATAAAATTGAAGAGAGTGTGAGCAAGTTAGAAGGGCTGAGGGAGAAAGATAGAGAATTAAGGAGTGGGGTAATGTGAGAGATAAAGTTAGAGATAATGAGAAAGAGAGAGAGAGAGAAGAGGATACAAAACTTGAGGGAGAGTGAAGGAGGATAAAAGACAGACGAAGGGAAGGACAGAGATTGTGTGAGTGTTAGTGCGAGTTAGATAGTGGGTGGGAGGGAAAGATGGATGTAGAGAGAAAGGAGAGATTAAGTGTGAGAAAGCGGGAAGAAGAGAGTAAGGGACAAAGCGAGAGGATAGAGAGAAATAGAAGAGAAAGAGTGAGAGAAGAGTGAGCAATGAAATAGAAAGAGAAAGCAAACAAACGATAAAGAAGAGAGAAAGGAAACAAATGAGGAAGAGAGAGTGAGAGAGACACAGGGAGAGAAGGAGAGTGAGGGAAGATAGAGAAAGAGAGAGTGAGCAAGAGGGAGAAAGGGAGGGAGGATAACAGAATGAGAGAGAATGATAACAAGATGGAGAGAGAGGGAGAGTTAAGGAGGGAAAATGGAGAGAGCGTGAGAGAGATAGGAAGGGAGGGATATGAGAGAAATAAAGAAAGAATGTGGTTGAATAGAGGAAGAGAAAGAGTGAGAAGAGTAATAGAGAAGGTCAAAGAGAATAGAGAGTGTGAGCGAGATGATGATAGAAATAGGAAAAAAAGAATAGAGAAGGATTAAGAGTGGAAGTGAAGCTGCAGAAAGAGATTGGGGAGAGAGAGTAAGAGAAAGGGTGCAAGACATAACTATAGATGGAGGAAGAGAGAAAGAGAGTTTGTTAAGGCGAGAGTGAGAGAGAGGGAGAGGGAAAGAGAGAGAGTGCAAGAGAGAAAGAAAGAGAAGAGAGTGAGGGAGTAAGAGTGAGAGTAAAATTGAAGAGAGTGAGGGAGCAAGTAAGGGAGAGAGAGATAGACAAAATGAGAAAGAATATAGTGTGAGGTAAGTGAGGGAAAAGAGAGTGGTGAAATAAGGATGGAGGGATAGAGCGAGGGAGGGAGGGAAAGTAATAAACAATAAGAGAGAAAGGGGGTGAGAAAGAGAAGAGATAGCGAATGAGAGGAAGTTAGAGAGATAGAGTGATGGATATAGGTAGATAAAGAGTGAGTAAAGAGAGAAAACAGAGCAATAGAGCAAGAGAGAGAGAGAAACAGAATAAAGAGTAAGAGACATAGTGAGAAAGGGAGAGAGTGAGAGAGAGAGATAAAGGGCATGAGTAAATAGAGAGGAAAGATAGCAAGAGAGAGTAAGAAAGAGAGAGAGAGAAACAAAATAGAGAGTGAGAAAGAGAGAGAAAGAGGGCAAGAGTAAGGGAGAGAGTGAGAAAGGGGAGATATTGGTAGAAAGCGAGAGATTGAAGAGATAGAGGGAGTGAGAGAGGAGAGAGAGCAAGAAAGATTTTAGAGTGAGAGAGGAAGTAAGAGAGGAAGTGAGAGAGAGGAAAAGACAGTGAGCAATAAGGAGATGGGGATTGAGATTAAGAGAATGAGCGAGAAAGAGAAAAGAAGGGAGATGGAGAGGGAGAGATAGAAAAGTGAGATTGAGATAAACAGAGTGGGAGGGAGAGAAGGAGAGAGAAAGCATTAGGGAGAGAGGGATGGAGAAAGGATGAGGGAGAGTGAGAGAGAAATAGAGAGAAGGAATGTGAAAGGAGAGAGGGAATGAGAGAGAGCGATGGAGAAAATAAAAGGGATGGAGGGAGATTGAGCAACCGGGTGCAAGAGGAGAGAGAGTGGAGAGAAATAAGGAGAAAGGGAGATGGAGAGGGAAGGAAGGATTGAAAGAGGGAGGGACAAAGGAGGAGAGAGATGTGTGAGTGGAAATAATACATAATGAGATGGAGATAAGGGGTAAGAGTGAGATGTGAGAGAAAAAGAATAAAGAGTGAGGTAAGCAAGAGAAAGAGAGTGAATCAAGGAGCATAGTGTGATGGATATAGAGAGGGAGGGGAAGTGATAAATAAGAAGAGAGAAGTGGGGTGAGAAAGAGAAGGGATAGAGAATGAGAGGAAGGTAGAGAGATAGAGTGATGGATATAGAGAGATAAAGAGTGATTAAAGAGAGAAAAAAGCAAGAGTCAGATATAGAAACAGAATAGAGAGTTAGAGACATTGTGAGAAAGGGAGAGAGTGAGAAAGAAAGAGATAGAGGACAATAGAAAATAGAGATAAAAGATAGCAAGAGAGAGTAAGAGAGTGAGAGAAAGCGAAATAGAATAGAGAGTGAGAGGCATAGTAAGACAGGAAGAGATTGAGAAAGAGAGAGTGAGAAAGGGGGAGGTAGAGGGAGAGAGAGATTGAAGAGAGAGATGAGTTAAGGAGGAGGAGAGAACAAGAAAGATTTATGAGGGAGACAGAGGAAGTGAGAGAGAAAAAGATAGTGGGAACTATGGAGATATGGAGTGAGATTAAGAGTATGAGTGAGAAAGAGAGAAGGAGGTAGAGATGGAGAGGGAGAGCGAGAGAGGGAGTGAGATTAAGATAGAGAGAGTGGGGGGAGAAAAGTGAGAGGGAGAGAGGGAAAGAGAAAGGGTATGGGAGAGTGCGAGAGAAATAGAGAGAAGAGAAAGTGAGAGATGAGTGGGCAAGAGAGAAGGAATGAGAGAGTGCGACGGAGAAAGAAAGAGGTAGGGAGGGAGACTTAGTGAGTGAGCACAAGAGGAGAGAGAGAGGGCTAAGTTAAGGAGAAAAGGAGAAAGAGAGGGAAGGAGGGAGTAAAAGTGTGAGGGACAAAAAGGAGAGATAGATGTGTGAGAGAAAGTAATAAATAATGAGATGGAGATATGGGGTGAGAGTGAGATGTAAGAGCAACTCAGGAAGAGAGAGGGACAAAAAGAGAGCAAGAGAGAAGTGAGGGATTGAGGGAGAGAAAGTGTGAGTAAAGAGAGAGAAGAGAGGGTTATAGACGAATGAACAAGAGAGAGGACAGAGAAAGGGCAAGAGAGAGCAAGCAAACAATAAAGAGAGATGAAATAGAGAGTGAGAGAGTGAGCAAGAGATGGAGTGAACTAAAAATAGAGTGATAGAGGGAGGGAGTGATAGGGATTGGAGAGAGAGGTGGAGGGAGAAAGGGAGAGAGAGTGAGGCAGAAATAGAGTGAGAAGAGAGACTCACGAAAGATAAAGCAAAAGATAGGAGTGAGAGGAAGAGAGAGAGAGAGGGAGATATAGAAGAAGATATGGAGAGAGATGGAGGGAGAAAGTGAGAGTGAGAGAGATATAGGGAGAGAAGGAGAATGAGGGAAAATAGAGTGAGAAAGACATAGAAGGTGGGAGAATAAGAGAATGAGAGAGTGAATGAGAGAGATGGAGAGAGAGAGGGAGAACCAAGGAGGCAAAGTGGGAGAGAGCATGAGAGAGAGGGAGGGAGAGAGGTGATCTCCTATTGTCTCTTTCACTCTCTTCTCTCCCTCTCTCCCTTCTTTACTTCCTCCCTCCCTCCCTCTCCTTCACCATATCTCTCTGTCTCCCTCTCTGCATCCCTCACTCTCTATCTATCTCTCTCTCTCTCTGTTTCTCTCTCGCCGTCCTTCTATTCACCCTATCTCTTTACCTCTCACTCACTCTGAGTTACTCAATCTTCCATCAGTCTCTCTTCTCTCTCTATTTCCTTTTCACTTTCTCTCTACTACTCTCTTTAATCCATCTCACTCCCTCCCTCTATCTCTCTCTTTCACTCACTCATCCTTCTCTTTCTCTCACACTCTCCATTCGATCTCTCTTTATCTCTCTCTATCTCCCTCTCACTCTCTCTTCTATCTCTCTCTTTTGACACATTTTATCCCTCACTACCTCTCTTTCACTCTCCCTCCCTCTTTGACACCCTACATCCTTCCCTTTCTTCGCTATCCTTATCTCTCTGTCTTCCTTCCTTTCTCACTCGCTCACTCTCTCCCTCTCTCATGCTCTCTCTTCCCTCACTCTTTCTTTATTTCTCTTTAACACTTTCTCGCTTTCTCCCTATTCCATTTCACTGTCACTCTTACTCCCTCCTCCCACTCTCTTTCTCACTCCATGTTCACTCTCTCATTTACTCTCTATTCTCGCCATTCAATCTTTATCACCCTCTCTCCCCCTCTCCATTGCATCCTTGCCTCCCTTCCTCGCTCGCTCTCTCTTACACGCACACTCTCTCCCTCTCACTCACTTCCTCTTCATACCCTCTCTTTCAATCTCATGTTCTACCCCCGCTCTTCCACTCTCTCCCTCTCTTTCTAAATCTTCCCTCATACTCTCTTCTTTCATACTCCCTACACCACTCTCGCATCCACTCTCTTCAATCCTAACACACACTCTCTCTCTATTTCTTACTCTCTCCCTCTCTCACTCTTTTCTCTATGTTTTTATCACTTTTATTTCTCTATTGCTCTCCATCTATCACACGCAACACACTCTTACTCTCTTTTTTATCACTTTGCCTTATCTCTTTACCAACTTTTTCACTCCAACTAACCCTTACATTCTCCCTCTTTCATTACTTCACTCTCTCTATCTCCCTCTCACCCTCTCTCTCAACATATCTCCCTCAACATCTTCCTTTCTCCATCTCTCACTCATTATATGTTGCTCGATCTTGAGTCCCTCTTCTCTCTCACTCTTCTCTCTTCTCTCTATTTTTCTCTTCTCTTTCTCTTCATATTTGTTCTCACTCTTATGTTCTCCCTACCCTCTTTTTCTCTCTTGTGCTTTCAAGTCATAAATAGAGAAAAGAACGAGAGGGAGAGAGTGAGAAAGAGAGAGGAGGGATGGAGTGAGAGAATGAAGAGTGGGAGTGAGAGAGCAAGTGGGAGTGAGTGAGAAGAGAGTAAGGGAAGATATAAAGAGAGTGAACGAGAGTGAGAGACAGAGAATGAGATTTTGTGGGAGAGAGAGCGGTAATGAATCGGAAGAGTTTGAGAGGGGGAGTGATAGTGTACTTGAGAGAGTGAAAGAGAGACTAGGAGAGGGAGAGAGAGGGACAGAGGGAATGAAGCAAGAGAAAGGGGGTGAGAGGGAGAGAAAGATTAAGAGGAGAGAGAGAAGAGAGAGCAACAAAAGTGATAATGGGGTGAGAGAGAGTGAATATGGATCGAGAAAGAGAGAGGGTGAGAGGTTGTAAGAGTGAGAGTCATACTGAAAAGAGAGAAAGAGGGAGCTAGAAAGGGAGAGAGTGTAATAGAGAATTAGAAAGAAGAGAGTGTGAGGGAATAGAGAGAGAGCGTGAGAGAGGGAGGGAGAGAACGAGTAAGAGAAGGAGCAAGAATGAGAGAGGGATTAAGGGAGTGAAAGAGGGAGGTAGAGCGAGAGAGAGGTAGTGAGGGATAATGGGAGGGTCAAAAGTGAGAGATAGAAGAGATAGGAGAGAGAGAGAGAGAGAGAGAGAGATAAGGAGAGGTAGAATAGAGAGAGAGATGGAGGTAGTGAGGGATAATAAGAGATAGGAGGAAGCGAGAGGGTTTAGTGAGAGAGTAGGAAACAAAAAGTGAGAGACTGAAAGGGAGAGAGTGAGAAGAGAGGCTATAGGAAGATCCAATAAAAGTAAGTAAATGGGGACGAGAGGGAGAGAGAAGAGAGTGAGAAAAAGAGAGAGAAAGGGAGAGAGAATAATAAAGAATAGGATAGAGAGTGAAGGGAGAAAGATGGAGTGAGAGAGAGAGAGAGGAGAGAGTAGCAAGAAAAATAAGGTAGCAAGAGAGAGTGAGTTATAGAGTAAAAAATGGAGCTAAAGAGGGTGAGAGGGTGTGAGATTTAGAGTGAGAGTGTGTGTGAGATGGAGAGAGAAGAATGAGCTACATAATGCAGACCTGAAAGGGCACAAATGCGGGAGTGAGAATGATAGAGGGAGAGAGAGCGATAAAGAGAGCAGTAGTGAGAGCGTGGAAGTAATCTACAGAGAAATAGGAAAAGAGAGTGAGGGAGAGAAGATGATATAAAAGAGGGAGGTTCAAGTGAGAAAAAAGATATTAGGAGGGTGAGAAGGGAGAGAGAGTGTGAGTGAGGGATGGAAAAAGAGAAGAGGTCGATAGGGAGTGAGAGAATGAAGGAGAGAGTGAGGGATGGATCAAGAGTGATATATAGAGAGGGAGAGAGTGAGAACAAGAGTATGGAAAAGAGAATGAGAGATAGAGGAGACATAGAGGGGATTGAGAGGGAGAGAAAAATAGAGAGAGATGTGTGGGAGAATGTGAGAATGAATGAGAGAGATGAGAGAGGGATTGAGAGATAATATGAGGCCAGAGAGAGTATGTGTGAGGGATAGGGGAATAAAAGATTGATCAAAGAGAGAGAATATGTGTTTGTGTGAGGAAGAGAGAGAAGCATAAGAGAAAGAGTTAGAGAAGTGTCAGCAATAAGAAAGAAAGAAAGGGAGAATAAACAATCAGAAAGAAAGAGAGAGGAAGGCAGCGAAGTAGGAAGTGAGAGTGAGAGAGATATAGGGAGAGAAGAAGAATGAGGGAAGATAGAGTGAGAAAGAGAGAGAAGGTGGGAGAATAAGAATGAGAGAGTGAATGAGAGAGAGATGGAGAGAGAGAGGAGAACCAGGGAGGCAAAGTGGGAGAGATCATGAGAGAGAGAGAAGTGATCTCCCATTGTCTCTTTTACTCTCTTCTCTCCCTCTCTCCCTTAATTACTTCCTCCTTGCCTCCCTCTCCTTACACACATCATTGTCTTTCTCTCTCTTGCTCTCTCGCCTTTCTTATTCACCTATCTCTTTACCTCTCACTCACTCTCTGTTCCTCAATCTTCCCTCGTTTCTCTTCTCTCTCTATTTCCTTTTCACTTTCTCTCTACTACTCTCTTTAATCCATCTCACTCCCTCCCTCTATCTCTCTTTCTCACTCACTCATCCTTCTCTTTCTCTCACACTCTCCATTTGATCTCTCTTTATCTCTCTATCTCCCTCTCACTCTCTCTTCAATCTCTCTCTTTTGACACATTTTATGCCTCACTTCTTCTCTTTCACTCTCCCTCCCTCTTTGACACCCAACATCCTTCCCTTTCTTCACTCTCCTTATCTCTCTATCTTTCTCCCTTTCTCACTCGCTCACTCCCTCCCTCTCTCATGCTCTCTTCCCTCACTCTTTCTTTATTTCTCTTTAACACTTTCTCGCTTTCTCTCTATTCCATTTCACTATCACTCATACTCCCTCCTCCCACTCTCTTTCTCACTCCATGTTCACTCTCTCGCATTTACTCTCTATTCTCTCGATTCAATCTTTATCACCCTCTCACCCCCTCTCCATTACATCCTTGCCTCCCTTATTCTCTCTCTCGCTCTCTCTTACACGCACACTCTCTCCCTCTCACTCACTTCTTCTTCATGCCCTCTCTTTCAATCTCATGTTCTACCCCGGTTCTTCCTTTCGCTTACTCTCTTTCTATATCTTCCCTCGCACTCTCTTCTTTCATACTCCCTACACCTCTCTCGCTTCCTCTCTCTTCAATCTCTAACACACACTCTCTCTATTTCTCACTCTCTCCCTTTCTCACTCTTTTCTCTATGTTTTTATCACTTTTATTTCTCTATTGCTCTCCCTCTATCACACACAACACACTCTTATACTCTTTTTTTATCACTCTCCTTATCTCTTTACCCACTTTTTCACTCCAACCAACCCTCAGATTCTCCCTCTTTCATTACTTCACTCTCTCTATCTCCCTCTCACTCTCTCTCTCTCAACATATCTCCCTCAACATCTTCCTTTCTCCATCTCTCACTCATTATATGTTGCTCGATCTTGAGTCCCTCTTCTCTCTCACTCTTCTCTCTTCTCTTCTTCTCTTCAATTCGCTCTTACTCATATGTTCTCCCTGCCCTCTCTCTTTCTCTCTCGTGCTTTCTTTCTCCCTTGCTCCCTACCTCTCTCTCCACTTTCATTGTCACTCTTCATCCCTCCCCCCTCTCTCCCTTTCTCTCAAATGCATACATTCTTATGCTTTCCCTATCTAAATCTCTTAAGCTCTCTTTCTCGATCTCTCTTGCTCTCTTTTCCCTCACTCTCCATTTCTTTCTCACTATCTTATTTTCTCTCTATCTCATTCATTCTCATGCTCCTATCTCTATCTCTTTATCTATTTACCAATTTATATATCTATTCTCTCGTTCTCTTTCAATCTAACCCTTCATTACTATCACTTTCTCACAACACCTCTCTCGTGCACCCCTTTCGCTCTTTTTCTTTTGTTCTCTCTTATTTCTCTTTAGCACTCATGCTCTCTCTCACACACGGTATTATATCTCTCTTTCTCTGTATTTTGCTCTCTCTTATGTTGCCTTTTATTCTCCCTCTTTCACTCACTCTATCCCTCACATCTCATAATCTCTCCCTCTTTTCCTTCTCGCAACTCATTCTCTCACTCTTTATTATATCTCTTTTTCTCGGTCTTTTTCTCTCTTTTGTTGCTTTTTATTCTCTCTTTCTCCCACTTTATCCCTCAATCTCTCTCGCTCTTTCTCTCTCCCTACTTCTCTCTTCGAATCCCAATCTCAACTCTCTCTATCTTTGTCTCTACCTCTTCTCTCTCATTATTTCTCACCTTCTCTCACACATACCTTCCTCTCTTCCGGTCCCCTTTTCACTCCCTCCCTTCCTCTCTCCTACTCTCTCCATATATCTCACTCTCTGAACCTTACACTTCTTCTCTCTCTATCTCTCTCTTTCTTTATATATCTTTCTCTCTCACCCCCACGCTCACTCACTTTTTATTTTCTATCTCCCTCTCTCCCTCCCTCTCTCTCCACATGTCCCTCTATAACCTCGTCTCTTTACCTTTCACTCATTATCTTTTGCTCTTCTTCCCTGAGTCTCTTTTCTCTTTCTATTTCTACCTTACCCTCTCTCCCTCCCACTCACTCTTCAATCCCTATCTTCACTCCATCTCTTGCTCTCTCTCTCCTTCTCTATTTCATCTCTCTATTGTTTCTTTGCTCTCTTTTGCCCACTCTCCCTCTTGCTCTCCTTTATTAGTCTCTCTTTCTTGCTCTCTTTCCTATCTTCCTCTCTTCTCTCTCTTTGAACACTCTTAATTTCTGCCTTTTTCATTAATTCACTCTCTCTATCTCCCTCTCTCCCTCCCTCTCTTTGCATATCTCCCACTACATCTTTCTCTCTCCACTCTCACTTGCTATATTTGCTCTATCTTCTTGGAGTCCCTCTTCTCGCTCACTCTCTCTCCCTCCCACTCTCTCTTCAACCCCTCTCACTCCTTCCCTCCCTCCTCTCTCCTAATTCACTCCCCCTCTTCATCTGTGTCACTGTCTAACCCTCAATTTCATCTCTCTTCATTACTTGCTCTCTCTTGCTCTCTCTCTTTATCTATCTCTTGCACTATCTTCAATTGCTCTCTCTTCCCTCTCTTTATGCGTTGTTTTCTCCCTCCATCTCTCACCCTATCTCTCGCTCTCCTTCCTTCCCTCTCTTTTTCAATTGGTCTCTTCTCTCTCTATCTCTCTCTCTCTCACTCACCCTCCCCTCATCCCCTTTTCTCACTTTTCTCCCCCTTTATTCACTCTTTATCTCCCTCCCCACATCTCCTTCTTTATCTTCCAATATCTTTTTATATGAATCTCTGGCACTCACTCTCTCTCACCCTCTCTCACATTCCTCTTTCCTCCTTATGGCTCTCTCTCTCCTCTCTGTTCCACACACACTCTCACTCTCTCCCTTCCACTCTATTCCTTATTCTCTCTTTCAATCTATCTCTCACTCATTCTCTCGCTCTCCTTCCCTCTATCCCTCTCACTAACCCTCTTTTTCTATATTTTTTCTCAATCTCATTCTCTCTCTATTTGTCTCTAGCAATTTCTCTCTCAATCGTTTACTCTTCAATCTCTCTCACTCTCTTTATCTCTATCTCTCTCAATCTCTACCTCTCTCTCACTCACTCTATTCTTTCTTTTTCACACTCTTACTCTTCTCTCTCTTTCTCTCTTTGCTCAATCCTTTTCTTCCCTATCCCTCAAACACAATATATCTCTTGCTCTCCAACTTTTATCTTATTCAATCCTTCTCTCTTCTCTCTCTCATTATTTCTCACTTTCTCTCACACTCACACTCTCTTTCCCTCTCCCTCTCCCCACCCTATCTCTGTTACGCCTATCTCTCACTCTCTTTCCTTACTCTTGTTCTCATTCTATCCCTCTCTTTCTAAATTTCTCTATTATTCTCTCTCTACTTCTCTCACTCTCTACCTTTATCACTCCCTCTCTTCAATCTCTCTCACTCCCCCTTCTCTATAGTTCACTCTTTATTCCTTATCTTTCTTGCTCTCACTTCTATTACTCTCTTTTCCATTACAATCGCTCACGCACACACACCCTCTCTCGCTCTCTCTCAATCCCATCATCATCTTGATATCACTCTCACTCTTAATCCGCCCCCTCCTTTCTCTTTCTTTGTTCTTTCTCTCTCTCCTTATGTCTCTTTTATTGATCTTCTCTCTCTCTCTCTCCTTTCACTCTTTCTCTCCATATATCCCCCACTCTCTCTCCCCCTCCCTCTCCTTCTCAATTCTCTCATTTCCTCTCTATCTCTCTGTGTCTCACCTCTCTCTTTCACACACTCTCTCCCTCTCCCTCTCAATTTCGTCCTTTCCTCTCTGCCTCTTTGTCTCTCACCGCTCTTTCACACACTCTATCCCTCCCTCCCTCTCACTCTCTCCCTCTCCCTCTCCCTCTCCATCTCAATTATTCTTGCTCTCTCTCACGATCTCTCTCTCTCTCTCACTCGTTCTCTAGGTATCCTTCCCTCTCTCCCTCTGACTCACCTTGTCTTACTCTATTTTTCCTCACTAATTTTTCCCTTAATTTCTATCTAGCTATCTCTCTCTTTTCCTCAATCCCTCACTCTTAAATTTCTCTCTCCCTCACTTTATCTCTCTCTCACTCTCAATTCTTTTTTTTCCTTACTCTTGCTCTTCTCTCTTATGCTCTCTCCTCATTCACTCTGTCTTCTCTCTTTCTTCGTCCCTATCTCACACACACACTCTCTCTCTCTCTCTCTCTCTCTCTCTCTCTCTCTCCATGTTTTGCCTCTCTCAATCCCCCTCTCTTCTTTCCCTTATTGTTTCACCCTTTCTCCCCTTTCCCTATCCCTTCCTCCGTCCCTTTTTAACTCTTTCTCTCCCTTTGTCTCAACCTTCTCTCTCACTCCCTTTTCTAGACTCTGCCTCCCTTTATCTCTGCTCTTTCTCAGGAAAGTAATAAATAATGAGATGGAGATATGGGGCGAGAGTGAGATGTAAAAGCAACTCAGGAAGAGAGAGGGACAGAAAGAGAGCAAGAGAGAAGTGAGGGATTGAGGGAGAGAAAGTGTGAGTAAAGAGAGAGAAGAGAGGGTTATAGACGAATGAACAAGAGGGAGGATAGAGAAAGAGCAAGAGAGAGCAAGCAAACAATAAAGAGAGATGAAATAGAGAGTTGAATGAGCAAGAGATGGAGTGAACTAGAAATAGAGTGATAGAGGGAGGGAGTGATAGGGATTGGAGAGAGAGGTGGAGGGAGAGAGAGTGAGGCAGAAATAGAGTGAGAAGAGAGACTCATCAAAGATAAGGCAAAAGATAGGAGTGAGAGGAAGTGAGAGAGAGGGAGATATAGAAGAAGATATGGAGAGAGATGGAGGGATAAAGGGAGACCGAGAGAAGGAGATAAAGGGAGAAGATAGTGAGTGGGTTAGAGGAAGAGACTAAGCGATGGTTGGCGAGAAAGAGTGAGTAAAGAGATAAGAGGGAGTGATAGAAGAGAGGAAGAGAGAGTGTGTGAGAGAGAAAGAGATGGGGAGAGCAAAAGAGAATGAAAAAGGGACAAGTCATAAATAGAGAAAAGAATGAGAGAGGGAGAGAGTGAGAAAGAGAGAGGAGGGAGGGAGTGAGAGAATGAAGAGTGGGAGTGAGAGAGCAAGTGAGAGTGAGTGAGAAGAGAGAGTAAGGGAAGATATAAAGAGAGTGAATGAGAGTGAGGGATAGAGAATGAGATTTTGTGGGAGAGAGACCGGGAATGAA